>WEIV01030395.1:509771-539804 GCA_013390005.1 Calyptomena viridis
CCCGCACCCACCCGTGCCCAGGGCACCGCGGGTGTCGCGGCTCTGCCCGCCCCGCTCGAGGTGTCCCGGCGTTGGGGACATCGGGCTGCGGGACGTGGGAGCGGTGCAGGGACACGGGGGCTGCGGGCGCGGGGCCGGTGCCTGGGGATGGAGCTCAGGGTGCGGATGCAGCAGCTGAGGACGCGGGACTGGAGGTTTGGGGTCGCAGTGTTGTTCTGGGGGATTTAGCGCTGGGGGACACAGTGCTCGGCACTTGGGGACACAGCACTGAGGACCTGGGGACATGTGGGGACCCCCGAAGTCCTGCACCGGCCCTGCAGTGCTCTCGCCAGCACCCTGCGACCGGCAAGGCTCTGGGGGTCCCTGGGACCCCATAGCGGGGCTGTGCCCCTGCAGCCCCACAGCAGCCCCTCGCCAGGGCAGGGCCAGCGGTGCAGCTGCTCTGCGGGGAGGGCACCCGCCCCTCCTGGGGACAGTGCTGTCCTTGATTTGGGGTGTCCCGCTGGAGGGGCTTCCCAGCCCCGGGATGTGCTGCAGCCGCTGCAGCCCCACAGCCCTGGACTGTCCGGGATGGTTCTGCTGATGTGTCACATTTTCTGCATTTCTTTCCTCATTCCTCTTTCCCTGGAGCCCTTTCTGGGAAATGAGCCCTCCCCTGCCAGGGCCAAATTGCCTCCCGCCCTGTCCATGCCTCCCATCCTTCCCGCTGTCCTGCTGCCCATCCTGCCCACTGTCCTGGTGGCCTTTGCACTGTGCCCGTCCTTGTCCCCACACTGCAGGGCCCCACAGCAAAGGGCCGAGGCTGGAGCTGGGCCAGAGCTGTGCAGGGACAAGGACGGGGACACTGCCCCAAGGGGGTGTGTGGAGCACACGTGTGTGGGGAGCACGTGTGTGCACACGAGGGCACAGGCAGTTGTGTGCTGGGATCCTGCTCTGTCCCATGTCCCACAGCCGGGGCAGGGGATGGGAAGTCTGGCCTGATGCCACAGATCCGCCCAGTGCCGTGTCCAGGAGGAGCCGTATCCGTCCTGGTCCCTCAGGAAGGATGGGGGGCGGTGGGAGTGGGACGGCTCTGGTTCAGCACCTGTGGGGTTCCAGCCCTGCATGGAGCAGCCCAGACCAGGCTCAGCGAGGAGCCCCTGGGTGCACCCAGGCACAGCCTTGAAAGGGACAGAGGACTTGGAGGGGATCCCAATCCCCCGTGGAGCCTTGCTCAGCCCGTGTCCCACAGATGCTGAGCGTGTGCCATCCCTGGAGCCGCTGAGAGCCACCAGGCACAGGATGGAGAGTCGGCGGAGGGACATGGAGCTGCTCAGCAACAGCATGGCCGCATATGCCCACATCCGAGGTGAGCCAGGACACGGCCGGGGGGTCCCCAGGGCCATCCCAGGGCCATCCCAGGGCCACTGCAGGTCCCTGGCAGGCGCAGGCCAGTCCCTCACCCCCTCCCCGCCCTCCCGCAGCCAACCCCGAGAGCTTCGGGCTCTACTTCGTGCTGGGCGTGTGCTTCGGGCTGGTGCTGACCCTGTGCCTGCTGGTGCTGCGCTTGTCCTGCCGGCCCCCCCCGCGGCCCCCGGCCCGCCCCGGCCACCTCAGCGAGGACGAGGAGGAGGACGACGAGGATGAAGAGGAGGACACCGTCGACCGCGCGGCGTCCGAGTCGCTGCTGCCGGTGACCGAGATCCCGCTGGAGAGCCACGGCCCCGGGGACGGGGCTCTGGCCGTGAACGTGTTCACGTCGGCGGAGGAGCTGGAGCGGGCGCAGCGCCTGGAGGAGCGGGAGCGAATCATCCGCGAGATCTGGCGCAACGGGCAGCCCGACATCCTGGGCTCCGGCACCATCGGCACCGTCGGCACCGTCGGCACCCTGGGCCGCGTCCACTACTACTGAGCCCTGGCACGGGGGCAGCTGCCCTGGCTCGTGTCTGCTGCCCTTGTAGCTGATCCTACACCGTGCCAGGAGGGACCAGGAGGACATGGGGGCTGGTCACGGCCCCTGGGCTGGCAGAGCTGCCCTGGACTGTCCCTGCACCACAGACGGCTGGACTCCGGTGCCACAGGCACACCCAGGGCTGAACTCTCCCGCACCCCCGTGGGACACGATGCACTTTGAGCCATTGGTACGACGGCTGGCACCAGCCGAGCGGCCCCAGGACAGTGGGGACAGGGACAAGCACAGGGCTGACCTTACCAGCTGGGATTGGCAGGGGGGTCACCCTGTGGGGCAGGGCCGGGCTGTACATCCGTGTGAGCTGTGGGGTCCTGCCCCAGAAACATGGTGCTGTTATACACGAGATGAAGCCCAGCGTGGTGGGGTCCTGTGTTTTGGGGGGGCCCTGGTCACCAGGGCAGCCATGGCCCCTCCTCGGGACAATTCCCTCCTTGGCCCCACTAAGTTTAGCCGGGTCCTTTCCGGCACCGCCCGCCGTGACCCAGTGCCCTCCCAGTGGGACCAGGGCGGATGTTCCTGCCGGACTCTGGGGCGGCCGCTGTTCCCCAGGGATGCGGCTGCTCCCACCGGGATGAGCCACATCCTGCCCCACTCCCAGCCCCAGCACAGCCCCACAGGGTGCAGGGGCCCCACTGCCCCCTCCCCAGCAGCTTTATAAAAATAGCTTCTTCCCAGGCTGGTCCCCCCACAGCGCCGGCAGGATCCAGATGTTTTCCAGATGTTCTCCAGTGGCTGGAGGCCAGGATGTGCTGGGGCTGGGACTGGGGCTGGCCTGGGAAACTATGCGGGGGCTGGAGGAGGAGGAGGAGGAGGAGGCGGCCCTGTCCCAGTCCTGCTGTCGGCCCTGGTGGGACCCCCTGTGACCGACAGGACCAGACCAGCCCCACAAGGACATGGGTGCCCACAGCAGTGCCCTGAGCAGCCCCCACTCAGTGACCGGTACCCAAAATAGTTTATTTTGAACAATTTCTGTGTACTCAGGGTTGTGTCACAGGGAGCAGTGCCTGGGCAAGGGGTGGGCATTTGTGCCCGAGGGGTGCAGAGCCAGGCTGGGGCCAGCAGGGTCAGGGGGTGCAGAACATCACGTGCCACCCGCCTGTCCCGTGTCCCAGGTGGGCATTGCAGCCCCCTCTGCTCTAACAGGGCAGCCCCTTCCTCACCCTCTCGATTTCTGCCTGTGGGGAGAGACTGTGAGCGCTGGGGGCAGAGGGGACCCCAGGGCAGGGCGGCCCCTACCAGGGACTCACCTGCAGCGCCTGGCGCTGGGTCCTCTCCTGGCACAGCTGCAGCCGCAGGTCCTGCAGGTCCCTCCTGCAACACCCGGGGCAGCTCAGCTGGGGCCAGACCAGGCAGAGAACGTCCAGGAGCCCCCGGGGACCCCCCGACACCCCGTCCCCACTCACAGGTGCTGCACTCGCATCAGGTCCACAAGGATGTGCAGGGTCCGGACCTCGGCCTTCAGGTCCTCCAGGGCCAGCAGCCTCCCCTCTGGCCCCTCCGGCCCCTCTGTGCCCCATGGCGGGCCGGGTGCCTGCCCCACACTGGGAATGGGGACACAGAGCCCAGCGTGGGGCGGCCCCTGGGGCTGCTCCACCCCGCGGGGACCCCCCACACTCCCCAGGACAAGGCTGGGTGGCCGCTGGCCGGGTACCCGTGGCCGTGTGGCCGTGGGGTGGCTCAGCCTGGCTGTGGTGACTGACACCACATTGAAGCCGTTGGCATCTGCCAAAGAAAAGAGCAGGAATTGGCACCTAGCACCGGGCAGGGCCTGGCCACCCTGCAGCCCCCAGTGTGGCCCCTGGACCCCACCTGGGTCGGTGACTCTGCCCCACTCCATGTCGGCTGTGGCACTGGGCTGGGGGTCACTGGTCCTGGGGACAGCAGAGGTGTGAAGTGCCAAAGCCAGAAAGCTGCCAGTCCTGCTCTGGGGCCCAGGAATGGCTGTGGTCACAGCCCCAGTGCTGGGACATTGCGGTGGCCCCAGACACCCCAGTATAGTCACACGTGTCTTACTTGGTGGCCAGCACAGGGACTGGTTTGGCCTTGACAGGGACGGGGGGGGCAGGAGCCATCCTCTTGATGAGTGGGATCTTGGCCGGCTCCATCCTCACCAATGCCAGGGGCTCTGGGGAGAGCAGGTGGGAGTGGGGCTGGGGCTGGCACCGCAGGGGGAGAGAGGGGCAGGAAGCACATCCTGCCAGGGACATACCCCGGCAGAGGGGGCCTGTGCCAGGCACATCCCTGTCCCTCTCTCCCCCCAACCCAGGACTCACCTGAAGGCTCCCTGTCCTTGTCCTGCTTGTCCTTCACTGTGATTGCAGCTGCCGGGGAGCAAAGGGGCTCGTCAGGCACTGGGGAAGGTCCCTCGTTACGGCCCCTGTCCCGTCCCCACACCCAGCCCCGCCCCAGCCCCACATCAGCCCCACTGCGGTCGGCACTTCCTCTGTGAGCGGCGGAGCAGCGGCTGCGAACCTTCCCCCGAGCGCCGGCACCGCGGCACGGGCAGGATGTCACCCCACAGCAGCATCCCTGTACCCCTGACCCCGGGGTCACACCAGGGAGAGCCACCAGCACAGCGGGACACAGGGCACCAGGGCATCCAGCCATGGGCATGTGCTAATGGACCACCTGGCCCTGACGGTGGGCCACCCCGTCTCCCTGGCGGGCCACACTGTCCCCGTGGTGGGCCAGCAGCCCCCATACTGCCCGGTCCCTGTTGTCACCAGCACATCCCTCGCCGTGGAGGCCTCACAGGCACTGAAGATGGTGCTGCAGGTAGATATGGCAGAGGTAGGGCAGAGACAGGGCTGCAGGCCTGAGGACTGCGGGGACAAGGACCCTCATCCCAAAGGTGCAGAGAGCAGCTCTGGGGGTCCCGGGGCTCCTTCGCCCGCAGCAGCACAGAGCTGAGGGTGCCCGGAGGGACTCGGCATCTCTCCAGCCCCCGCCCCTCGCTGGCAGCTCCCCCGGCTCCCCTGGCACAGCCCGGCCCTGGAGCACGGGCAGGTTGGGACGGTTCCCACACGCGGGACCCCCGGAGCCGTGGCTGCTCCCTCCTACCTGCCGGCGCGGGGCTGCCCACGAGGCCGAGCGGTGCCGCGCCGTGCCAGGCTCCCCCGGCCCCACACCACTCGCGTGATGCCGGAGGAAATCGGCTCCGTGCTGGGAAGGAAGTCGAGGCAGAGAGCGGCTCGGTGCTGGTCCACACCGCATCCCTGTGCCCCACAGGGCTCCTCCTCCCCCGCGGCCCGGGCGGCTCCCTGGCTGCCCCGACCCACCTCGCACCCGGCCGTGGGGCTGCCCGGCCACCCTGGTGGGACACCGGGGCTCCCGGGGCCAGGGGGACACCAGGGCCGGACTCCCTGGACTCCGTGTCCTGGGATCGCATCGCCGGCTTCAGCTGCGGGAAAGGGGCTGGGTGAGGATGAGCCCGGAGGGCACCGGGTGCTGGGACCCGCAGAGCCCCGCGTGCCCCCAGGCCCGGTGGGCACAGAGTCCCCACACCCACCTTCTCCTCCGGGCCATCTGCGGCACTGCGGGCACTCAGCCTCGGGGTCCCCGCGGCTCCAGCCCAGCGCGGAGCGGTGCTGAGGCCGGACCGCGGCTCACACTCAACCTGCGGCTCGAGGGGAAGTGAAACCCAAACCACGGAGGGGCCAAAACCCACAGACCGCGAGTGCAGGGGGTGCTGTGGCCGCGGTCCCTCGGCGAGGCTGGAGGGTCAGGGTGACATCAGGGTGACACAGGAGCTCCTGGGCCGGGGGGCAGCACGGATGTGCCTTTGGGCCAAACGCAGCCGACACCGCACCCGGAGCGGGGAGGGGGCCGGGGATCGGCCCCGGGCAGAGGAGGGAGGCGGAATGGAGGTTTCAGTGCAGAGCAGGAGGCACTTCTTCACTCGGCCACGGAGCTGGAACACTGGGCATCCCGTTCCTCAGGTTGGGCCAAGGTCAGGCGTGAGGGGAAGCACCAGCCGTTAACCCACATCTGTGTCCCAACAGCTCTTGGCCAACACCGTTACCCCGCAGAGCTGGGAAAGCTGCTCTGCACCTCCCACAGCACCTTCCAGCACCTTCCCAGGGGATGGAGAAGCACCAGCACGGGCAGGGCTGCGGGTTTGGTTCAGCAGTGGCACTGGGAGCAGCTCAGCTGTGGGAAGGATGGAGCTGGTCCTGTGCAGGCACAAAAGAAGGGGCTGAAAGGTCTATTAATGATTAAATTCCACCAGGGAGTTGCTTTTGGCACCCGAGTGAGGCCAGAGGCACCACAACCCTGTGTCCTGCTGCTCTGTGACAGTGAGAGCACCTGTCAAAAGGCCCTCAACTCGTTACATTCCCCTCCAGCACCTCCATGCCCCTCAGCTTCCCTGCAGCTCCAGGCCCTCAGATCCTTCAGCCTCCCCAGTGACTCAGGACACGAACCAAGCAGAGTTACACCTACTACTTATTTTATTGTATTTTATTTGCATAAACAAACTTCGGGGCTTTGCTAAACAGGAACTGTTCAAGTCAAAACAAACCAAACTCTAGCTGGTGTGTGGGGAACAGCACAGCAATCCTGGGGAGGGGGACAGGGGGAGCATGGGCACGGCTGTGCCTCCCTGCCAGGCTCAAACCTGGCCAGGAACCATCTGCAAACTGCTCCAGAGTATTTTTAAAGTAGAAGATAAAAAGAAATACATCCTAAGGGCTGCCTTCAACCAGCTCAGGAAGGATCTGCCTTTTGGTTTTATAAAAAGATTAATAAAAAATATTGAAAAATTCTCATCTCCATTTATATTTTTCCCCAAGTAGAATTCAGAAGTTCCTTAGAAAACTGTGTCACTTTGGAAAGGGCACTCGGGTCACAACCAGCTGCAGGGGAGGAGACACAAATGCTACAAGCAGTTTGGGGTCCAGCACACACCAGGCCTAACAGTGAACACAAAGAGTGGCCAGAAGTAGGGTGTTGGGGTTTTTTCCTCTTTTAAACCATGCTAATTTTGTTAACTTCCAACATAAAAGGAAAACAATCATTTTTTAAAAGGCCCTCAACTCGTTACATTAAAAAAAAAAAAAAAAAAAAGTTAAAAACTTAGTCATAGCAGTTTGGTCCCAACAAGTGAACATTTACATGTTTACTCACATGCTTCATTGTTTTCTTATTTATAAGAACCAAAAATAGTTTCCAAAATTATCTTTGAATTGATGTTGCTACGTACATAAAGGCCTAAAATAAGCAGAGTATGAATTTAGAAAACTGAATACACAATAGGGGAGGAAAATTTGAGCGGGTGAGTGAACCCTGACCATCACTGGGTCAAATTATAAAAGAGAAACGAGATGTCAGGACTGTTGGGGTCAGGTGGGCACAAACCAAATCCACATCGTCCTCAAAGCCTGTTACCGAAAAATAACCGACCATCCATAAGGTCACAGAGAAGGGAAATTCTGGGATCTCACCCAGTGCTCGACCATATTCGGTCCAGAAGGGAAGTCTTTGGGAAGAGAAGCTCCAGGAGCGGATCCGAGCGCGGATGATGGATCAGTCCCAGTCCGTCCTGGGGAGGCTGAACTCTGGCAATGCAGTTTCACCACCGTCGGGATCGTTCCCAGCTCCTCTCCAGGGCTCTGCTCAGCCCCTGGGGATCCCCCGGCACCAGCCCGACCCCCCTCCCGCCGGGGCTCCCGCGGTCACTCAGCCGACGTCTGCAGGGTGTCCTTTTCCTCCCGGTTTTCCGTCCCGCTTTCGTCGTCCTCGATTTCTCCTTCCTCCCCACTGAACTTGTCGTGAGCCCACTTGGGGCTGGTGCTGGACTTGCGGAACATGAAGCGGCCCCGGCCCCGGGGGAAAGCGCCGCGGCCACGGCCCCGACTCACCCACTTGTCGGCGGCCTCGCCCTCGCGGTCGTCGTGCTGTGGGGGAGCCAAGGGCAGGTGAGACAGGCTGAGAGCCCCTGACACACCCTGCAACCACCCCGCAGGGAGCAGGGACAGCTCTCCCTGTCACGTGTCACCCGCGGCCTCCCCGTGGGCCAGTGACAGTCGGTGCTTTCACACCTAACGCAGGTGAGACCCCCCACACCTGGAGCACACGGGGCTCTCAGCGCCAGGTACGTACCAGGTAGTACTTCTTGCTCTTGGGGGTGTACTCGGGATCCCACTCCTCCTCCCTGCTCCGCTTCTGGAAGTCGTTGTTGCCGCCGCTGTTGCTGTTGTTGTTGCCTGAAAAGTTGCCTCTGCCCCATCCTCTCCCTCGAGCTCTGAACTGCTGCAAAGGCAAAACACCCACAGCAATGGAGCAGCTGTAGGGACAGCCCTCCAAGCCCAGCCAGTTTCCAGGGCTCCCAAGAGATCCCAATGTCCCTTCTCTGAGCACCCCAAACCCCTTTAACAACACATTTTGGGGTTTTAGTTCATCTGATCACAGAGTGCATCACAGTTCCTATAAAGCTGCTGAAGATGATGCAGAGGCATTTCCAGGGTCCCCCAAGAACACAAGCAGAGACCCCTCTGTACCTGAGGCACAGGGACTGCAAACACCTGAGTCACTGGGGTGGCCAAACCCCAACAGACTGAGGCACATCACACGCCCACAGGGCTGCTTGGCCACAGAACCTTCCAGGCCTGGTTCTGCTCCTCCCTTCTGGAGTTCACTGCCCACAACACATCCCCTGCAGCCTGGTTCATGCCCCAGACCCAGAGCGATCCCACTGGGGCTCATCACCCACCACCACACACTGCCTGGGGAGTTCTCCTTCAGGGCAGCTTTAACTTCCTGCCTGCTCTGGGAATCAACCCTTGGGGCAGGGGGTGGAGAACACCTACAAAGGTCCCTCTTGCTCTTCCTCTCTCGTTTGGGCCAGTGAACTCCTTGGTGCCAAGGCGTGACTTGTCGAAGCCTGTGGAGCTCTCCTCCCTCTCCTCGGTCTCCTCGGGATACTCCTCTGCTTTCACGGAATGAGAGGACCACGAGGACGATGAACTGGACCTGGATCTCTCCCGCACCCGTCGGTGTTTCCTGTTTCATGATGGGAAATGGAGGGGAGGGGACACCAGCAGGGTTAGGGCTCAGCTGTGAAATGTCTGACACAGAACCACCGTGTTACCGCTCCCCAATCAACGCCACGTCTCCTTTTCCTGCTACAAGAGGAAAAGCCATAGTAAGAGCTCAGCTCTAACATAGGGCCCTCTCCAGAAAGAACATGTTGCTCCTTCCTAAGGTGTTCTCACCACTTGCTCTGAGCTAAGCATGCATCCAGTTTTAGCCAAGTGGAAAATTAAGCTAATGGATCGTTATGAAATTAAAATCAAAGCCAGGTCATTTCAACGTGGCTGTTCTGACACAACAGGAACAAGAAGGAAAAGTGACTCACCCACGCTGACACATGGAGCCTTCCCATTTACCTTTTACAATTACTTAGTGTTTCAGACAGATACAATGGTATCAGGGGACACTGGAGCAGTTATGTCACAGATGCACAACCCCGTGCACAACCCTGGGCACACGATGTCATCTCCAACCTGAGCAGCAGAGACACGAGAGGCACAAGGAAACAGCTACTGGGTTTCCTACATACTTTTTCTTTGAGCCTTTGTGACTTTTCTCCGTTTTCTCAGTTGATCTTTCCCTTGAGTGACTTGAATCTCTCGAGTCCACCGACTCCCTGGATTTATCCCGTTTAAGATCTCTTTCCTTATGTTTTTTACGGCGTTCAATATCAAGGCGCAGATCAACAGGGTCGTCCTTATATTTCCCTTCAGCCTACAAAGGCAGGGGAGAGGGGAGAGTTGAACACAAGGTCTGCAGTGCCCCAGCTCAGCACCATTTACTTTGCTACTGACTGTACAGACTTCAGGAGAACTGCAGTTTAACTGAACTCTAATCGATATTCCATTTTAAGATGTAAAATAATGCACTATTAAAATAAGTTCTCATTTGTCAGAATTCAAATTCCCTACACTTCAGAGCACTGCTTTTTAAACTTTTAATCTCCTCTTTAAACAGCATTACAAAAAACAGCCTGGAATAGGGGTGGGAGAGACATGGAGGCTGACACTTATTGTACACAACAGTCAGGGAGGGATGGGAACAACTCGGGAATCCCACTCAGCTGATCAGGTATCTCTACTACAGCGTGGCAGAGCTGTCCAACAGCCCGTGCAGCCCAGCCCTGCAAGTGGGACTTCAGGAGAAGTAAAAGCTGTTTGCTGCTGGGAGATACCCAAAATCATGATTAGTGACCCAAGAGGCAGGAGATGGAGACCACTGAAAGGCAGCATCCCAGGGGTCTGGGAGAAGGCCAACATCCCATGGATAGGGAGGCTTTCCTACGTCTGTCAGGGAGATTTACTTGGTGCAGACATCACCTACAGCTCCTTCCCCTGGGCTGGAGGGCACCGTGGGACAGGTGCCACCAAGTCCCCACAGACACACTGGGTGTTTTCCCACACAGCCCTGGCCAATCTGCTAAAGCAAGCTGGTGTTCCACAGAGCAAAGACCCACCAGCTGTGTGAAAAATTAAAAATACATTTACATTGCTAATTAAAAACAAACATAAAAAACCACCTGGCAACACTTGCTTTCAGCTGTATTTAAATTGGTACTTCAGGAACAGATCAGGAGTTTCTTTGGGAAATGAGCAGTTGTGTTCCCTGTGTCTCCTCTGAGCCCTGTGGTACCTGGGTGAGACTGGTGCCTGCTCAGAGTGACTGGCTGTGGTTCTGACAAGCAGCAGGAGGGCTTTGGGAAGCCTCACACCATGTTGGTAACACCACCCAGCCTCAGCCAGTGCTACTGCATTTACACAACACTCATCCTGGGAACTGCACGACTTGATATGCAACACACATCACATTAATCGCCTTCAATTAAATACAAAAGGATTAGTAATTCTCTAGCTGTTAAATTTTTTACTTACATGAGTTTCTAACCACTTTTTTGTTTAAATAAATATGTCAAATAACGCAGGAGTGAGAGCAGGCATTTTGTTTTGGTATTTTGCTCTTCTACTTTCCCCAGGCAAAGAGCTTTAATTTCTACTCTGAGAATAAAACTGCTCCCAACACGATGGATGACAGATAAGTGACATTATCAGCAGCAGCTCCCTTATGTGGCACAGCAAACACCTATTTGGGTTTGGGAGGGCACGTCTTTCACGGAAGGCTGGCGAGCTGTTTGGAAACCACGTTTATAACACACTCTGCCAAGCTGATGCTCAGAGTTCAGGCCCATCAAATCCATCTCACCATCGTCCATGTCAAGCCACAAGTGTGTTTGGAAAAAATCGAAAACAAATATGAAACAAGTAAGGTTTCAGCAGGACTGGTTAAAATCTCTTCAATGTAAATATGTATGAAGGTGAATAAACAAAGGTTAAAATCTCAAACATTTTACGTTAAGCCTTTTTTATGATTGTTTACAGTGAGTGCAATGGCTTAACATTCATCTACTCAGCAAAGCTAAAACACTCAATCCCAAATGCTCTGGGATCTAAGACAAGTGCTGAATGTTAAAGTAACAGCAATCAACAGAAATGGTACAGTAAGTTGTTAGAACAAAATTTATCATCTGCTTAATAGTGTATCTGCTTTAGCTCAGCATTTAGTTTTACTTTCCTCTTTTTGACATGCATGTCTTTGAAAACATGGTTGGCAATATTGCACGTAACAATGGAGTTAATCATACTTACAAGCAGAAAAATATCACAAAAAGTCTCTTCTCTCATCATGGGCACTTGTTCCAAAAATCCTCTCTTTTTTCTCAAGCTCACCTCAATTGACTTTGGGGTCATTTACCATAGTCTAACCACTTCACAAAGGTTGTTGATACATTTTTAATAAAAATTAACCCTTTGTAGTTCATTTTTAGAATTATGCCCATCCTTAAAAGAAAAACACAAACTTAAGTAGAGAGTAATTTAAACAAAAACATCACTGTTAAGTTCATGCCCAATACACTCATTTTTTTGAATTAAACTAATCAGAGTAACAGTTCACCTTGAAGCCAGGATCCCTGGAGCTTTTCGATTCCTCTTGAGAGAATCCATGTTTTCTAAAAGTACTGGGAGATATATCTATTCTCCTAAAAGCAAACAGAACACACAGATATAATCTTGCTCGTAAGAAGAATCTGAAGTTTTTAGATCAAATGCCATTTAAAGCAGACCAATATCTACAAAGGTACTTAAAACCCCCCACATTTTTCCATATTATTTTTTGGCCGAATCTGGTTACAAATTTCTCTGGAATTATTCCAGAGTTTAAGAAATGGGAAATACCTCTGCAATGTTAAGACAGCATCTAATGACACCAACCTGTGGATTTCAGGGCTCTTTTTGTTTTTAGCTGCATCTTGTTCCATTCCTTTCTTTAGATATTTGGTAAAGCGTTCGTTCAGTGTCATTGCTGAGGACCCAAAGTGATGTTCTGCCAGGGGGGGGGTGAGAAAACAGTGCCAAAATGTCAGTGCCACTTCTGTAGAAACAAAGCCCATCAGTCCCACAGCTTGTGAAAACCCAGATGCAGGACAGTGGGATGAGCTCTAATGCTCCTGACAAATTCCACTTTCAATCTTTAGTGTTTCAGTGAAACAATTTCTTCAAGTGAGTCACAAATCCACCAGAACACACAGTTCTAAGTGCCAGTCCCTCAGGTAAAAACAAGAACACCTTCTGCCTGTGCAGAAAGGCATTGCTGTAAATAAAGATGATCACGATCAGGCTGCTGCTCTCATCTCTGGTGGAGAAGAACAGAGAGTGCACAAACCCCATTTATTTGGGCAGGGGAGGAGTGACCCTTCCCCTGAGGACACAGGGACTCTGACCCACCTCTCACATGGTGGACTATGGTCACTATGTGCTGAGCAAACAGCTCCGAGGGGCTGCGCTGCGACTGAGCCGACTGGATGTGATGGAAAATGGAACGGAATTCCTGCTCCTTCTTGTTGCTGTGCACGAGGTCCCGGCACAGCTTCCGCTCCTGGGCCAATATCCCACTGGGGCTGGAAAGGGAACAGACAACCAGGGTGAAGGGGAGCAGTTTAAGGTGGTCAGTGCTGCAGGAGCTGGAAGCTGACTGGTGTTTTATGCAGAATTAGGAAGGGACACTCAGCAGTGTGAGCGAGGGGCTTCCCCAAACATCCCCAAACACAGTGGTCCAGGTTACTGGGGTAAGTCAGGTCACTGTTGCTCTGTAATGGCCTGTGGAGAATAAGAGCAGTAAAACACACTGCAGAGAATCAGCTGGATTTAAGCAGCACAGTAACTTCACTGCACGACTTGGCTCCTCCCAGCAAGTGAGTGCCTGACTCCACCTGGGACTCCTCCAGAGCCTGGTGTGGCACAGAAGCAGCAGCACTGACATCCTGAACTAGTCTTACACCCAGCCATAGGAAAGGTTAGGAAAAAGTTAATCTCTAGCTCCCAAAACCACAAACTGTGATGCAATACTGCTTAGCCTTCCTCACACTTGGCAAGCACAGGGGGATCTCAGGAAGAGAAACAGGAACAAACAGCACTACTGAGACTTCTCCAAAGGCAGCAGATCCTTACCGTGCAAGGTCCTCGTCGAAGGAATCCATCCGAATATTGACCTGGGCCTCACGGGTAATGGAAAAGGAGGATTTGCCAGGAGTCAGCCCCTCCACTTTGGTGCCTGGCTTTTCCTTCACCTCAGAAGCCTTTCTTGGTGGAGGGGAAGAGCTTTTTTCCTGGCTTGATTTGTAAGTGGTCACTCTAAAATTCTTTTCGGGAACAAACCCCCTGTGACCAGGTTCAGCTCTCTTGGATCCTGATCTGTCTTCCTTTTTGGATCTTTCAGAATAGCTTTCCTCCTCCATTTCATCAGATTTCCTTTGCTTCTCCTTTCCAGGTGGCAGGAACACCACACCTTCCCATTTTCCTGACCTATCCTCTTCTTGACTTTTACTTGGAGTTGTGACAACTTTAGACATAAATTTGGGCTCATCATCAAATTCCGAATCTTTCCGGCTCTTTGCCTTGTCTTTCTTGTCCTGCTCATCCGTTTCATCCTTTCCATAATGACCTTCCTTGTGGAACTCTGGGACCTTGAGCTTGTCAAAGTCATCCCGGAATTTGTAGCGCTTGGGGGACTGGCTGCCACGATATCCCTTCTCCGAGTCAGCCTTGGATCCATACGAGTCAGATTTTGCCTTTCCATCTGTTGATCCCAACTCAGAGAAATTCCCTTTTTCTTTACTTTTCTCTTTCTCAACATTTGTTACTTTCTGGTCTTTGTCTTTCCCATTCTCAGCCTTCTGCTCCTCCAGGTACCTGGTCACAAAACATGGTGGGAGTTTTCTTATTAGAGATCAGCAAGGCCAGTTAATCAGTTCAAAGAGTCAAACTTAGAGAACAACAAGCTATGCATGTACAGAAAGCTGCCTTTAAGCCCTAAAATAGTTAAACTGTGAAACTCAGCCTGGATTTAGACTTTAGTTCTCTCTAAATTCAGCAAATGTACAAGGAAATGGATATGCAGAACTGATGAAATGAGGCTCAAGAACAAATCAAACCCAGCTGACCCACAGATGTATTGGAAGGAAAAGAGGAACATCTTACCCACTCTGTTTATTTACTTACAAACCTGGTTCAGGAGAACAACACATCAAACCTTTCAAACTGGGCTGTTCTGCTTTAAACAACACACTGGAAATAAAAGCCTCAAAAGCTACTTCAAATTTGGGATGCAAGTTTCATAGGTAAGCTAAATATTTCATGACAGACTGCAAATACAAATAAAAGCAAACAGGTTAACAGAGAATATGCTGCTGGGAGAGATAAAACACTTCTGGTGAGCACAATTCAGCTGGTTTATAGCATCAGAACAGTTTTAAATAACTCAGGGGCAGCAGGAAAGCCCATGGACATCAGCTTGGTGCTTTGGAAAGCCCAGCCACAGGTTTTTTTCCCTTTTCTTTCTAAATTTCAGACATCCTTGACATAGAATCAGATCAAGACAACTTAATAAAGACCTGAAATCACCTGTGAATGGTGACATATCTTTTAAAACAAAGTGCCACGTTCAGGCACAATCTGCAGGGAACTATCCAAGAGAATCATGGAAGCAGATGCTTTCTGCATGGAAGGATGTCTTCAATTTAGGGATAATCTTGGTGCTTTACTTTCCCATCCTACCCACATACCCAGGCACAAGCACTGCAGCTGCACCTGCTTCACTGCAGCAGGACATGCAGTAGGATTTAATGAATTTCTTCTCATTTATAGTTCCTAAGGCACTTCCAGAATGCAACACTAAAAACGCCTTTAACTGATACGTAAATAACTTGGGAAATGCAGCTTCCAGCTGCCAGGAAATCTCCTTGGGCACAACTTCACTTCAAGGATTCATGGGCTATGAATATTTTTGCAGGGAACATGTACAACCCTTACGATTATCCAAGTCGGAAAACTGATTCCAAGTTCCCACAGCTCTGTAACCCAGACAGGCCCAGGCCCAAAGCTGGAGCCCCAGAGCCCCCTCCCTGCTCCCCGAGAGCACCCACACGTGCAGCTCCCCAAAACCAACAAAACCCAACCCAGAAACACATCACTTGCCTCTTGGAGAAGGCTCCTGCCCCGGGAGCTGTGCCCTCCTCCTTCGGCGCGGCCCCGTACAGAGCACTGACCGGCGTGGGGCTCTTGCACACCGGGCTCTTCCTGCTGGGGCTCAGTCCCGCCGAGCTGTGCTCGAAGGGGCTCTGGTGGGAGCCCCCCTGGAAGGAGCCGGAGCCGCTCTGGGCGGCAGAGCCCATGGGGGACGGGCTGGAGCGTGGGGGGCTCTGCTTCTGCACGGGGCTGGGCCGGGGCGAGCGGCGCCGCACCACGACCGACTGCAGGGGGCTCTTGAGGGCAGGGCTGCGCTCCCGGGGGCTCAGCTCCGACACCGAGCCCCGGGACGCGGCGCCGGCGCCGTAACCGCTCACATCCTGCCACGCCTTGGACCCTTCGGATGCCTTGGGGTCTGGAGCCCCCGCCCCCGCGAAGGGCTGCTCCTTGGACTCGTCTGCCTGGCTCTCCCCTGCGGCCTGGGACGCGCGGGCATCCTTGGAGGAGGACTTTTTGTCCTTCCCGGATTTACGCTTGGAAGACTCGACCCGACTGTGATTGGAGGAAGAGCGGGAAGAGGAAGACCTCCTGGAGCGGTCGGAAGAGGACTTGTCGGAATTCCTGGAATGGCTCCTGGAGCGTGGGGACGGAGACCTTCTCTTGGGCGAGCGGGAGCGGGAGCGGCCCCTGCGGGGGCTGTAGGCCTGGCGGTAGTTCTGCCAGTTGGACCTGTAGTTCCCGTACCCCCCTCGGTTGTACTGGCCCCACGGATAAAACCCTCGATTTCGGCCACGGAAATAATACGGCCTGCGGTACCCTCGGTTGTGGCCTCTGAAATCCCGGTTCTGATAGACCCTTGGATGGTTCCTTTCTCTGTTATGAGATGGGGAATAGGATCTTGAACGGGACCTAGAACTGAGAAAAGGAAAAAAAATTACACGAATATTTTCTATAGGTTTATTTTTATAGTTATTCCTCTGTCACAACTCTGTATTTGAAGCCTCGAAAAAAAGGAGTTTGAAAAACTCATTCCTAAGCTTTTAAAAGTAATTTCTTTGATTTACCCTTATCTGACTGAGGTAGTACACTTTGCCATGAATACAGATACAAGTTATTTCCACTGCAGTGTGATACTGTCAAATATTTGATTTCAGGACCATTGCACAGACTGTGATAAGCACACATTGCTCTCTGTTTTCCTGGGATGAACATGGTGCTATCCAGCTTCAGAAAAAGTGACAGATCTCAAACTTCACAACAAGGTCAAGGTTATACCTCATCCACAAAGAAGCATTTTTTATGTACGTCCTGCTGTCATTATTGGAACAGATCCCAAATCCTCCTCTTGAGTTCCAACTTCTGTACTTTGAAATTCTGATAATCAAGATGCAAACTCACTTTTTTCCAGGTGAGTTAAATAAACTGGCTACACCTCAAGAGGAGAAGGGCAGCCCTGGAGCAAAGGGCTCGCTGCTCTCCAGTTTTAAGCTCCCAAAGGTGCATCCCCTGGCACAATCTCCTGGCACAATCCCCTGGCACAATCCCGGAGCTGCAGCTCCCGAGGAGCGGGACAATGGTGGGACACGCGGGCGCCGCCAGGGGGCGCTGTCGGTGCCCCGCCTGCATCCACAAAAAGGGAATCCGAGAAACTCTGGAATAACAGGGATTCCAGTGGCCAAACGTTAAGGGCTAATCGTCCCAACAGTGTCTTCCATTAAATTGTTGGAGCTGCAGTTGTGTAACCTTCTACAGGCCTCACTGTAGCTCAGATTCCAGAGTTACAGTAATGATTTCACAGCTGTTGGAAAAACAAACTTGCGCTCAAGGTCTCAGATTTTTAGCAAATCTGCATCAGTATAACAGAGAAATTGTCCAGACTAGGAAGCTGAAATAGAAAAGAGATTTTCCCAAATGGAATTTTTGTAAATAACATTCACTGGACCGTTTCCACAGCCCTTTCTTACACCCTGAGTATCCCAGTGGACAAGGACTTCCTCACACAGCCCTGTGCTGCCTCTCAGCTCAAACCCTCAGATCCAAGGCAGAACAACCTGCTGTTAGAATTCCCACACCATCACCAAACGTGTGCAGAGATAAATTTCAGTTCTGTTTTAGTTTCTTCCTCCCACCAACCAGGTCACAGTTCAGCAGGAAACTCTTATTCATACTCCAGTCATTGGCAGCCAAGAGTTTAATGACCATTTGAACAGATCCTTCGTCCTTCACACAACCAAAAAACTTATCTGAGGCTTCTTCATTCAAGCAGAAGGAAAAGCAGAGGGGCTGGAGGCAAGAACCACTTATAACAAGCTCTAGTCCAAGGCCCAGAGAACACAGACACTCAATTTTCAGGCAACTGCTGCATCTGTGACCAATTACCAGCAAGGACCTGCCATACACTGCTTCCAAATTCTGTTCTAGAGAGGCTGCAGCAGCAAGGTTTCATTCCAGAAGCTGCAGAGAGCATTTACCAGAAATCTTATTAGAAAAATACAGTAAAAGTTATACACTAAAAGAAAAACCACAAGTGGCAATTCCCCCAGCTCTGCCAGCCCAGGGCTAAACCCCAACACCCACAGCAGGCAAAGGTGAGAAACAGGAAATATCACACAGACTCCAACCCGGCACTTGAACTTCCAAGAAACAGCAAACCTTCCAAAGGAAGAGTAGAACAGTTTGTGGTGCATCCCCAAGTGCACAGCCATGGACTTTTATGCTGAGATCCCACCAGACCTACCTCGGAGCACATCCCAAGGCCAGGCAGGGGGGCTGGGCTGGGCTCACCCCCTCCATTTGGAGGCTTTTTGTTAAAAAAAGAAGTTATTTAGAAAGCAAAAGTAGCTTCAGCAGCAGCAGCACAGAGGAAATCATCATGTTTGCACAAGTTGCTTTTGTTTTCAACTGCCAACGTTCCTTCCCAGCTAGGAGACATTCCCAAATGAGCATGGATCTTCCAGCATTCCAGCTTCCTTCTGCAAAGAACTCGCCTGGAAGCCTCCAAATCTCCGCCTCTAATTCAGTTTTGTCATGTCATTCTTGCTCCAACTGTACATTCATTAGAGCCTGTGCATTTTAAGCTGTTAACTGTTAACACTTGCATGTGTTCCCAGCCCAGTGGCTCTCAGGATGTGTGTTATCCCTTCAGTGAAAAAGCAGTGGAACATCACTACACCCCATCCAGCTGGAATGGCTTTGCCATGCATGGAATGCTTAGCCAAAAGAAAAGATAAAAACAGAAACCCAGGGAAGACATGAGCCTTTAACTGGCCTGCTCAGAAGGAATTCAGGGAGACAGGAACAACTATTATGCACATTAATGATTTCTTAAAATTAACTGCAGCAAAATTGTCTTTATCTACTTTATTCCTCCAGAAGGACCATTTACTATCTGGCTTCTGCCTGTTGAGGGGAAGGGCAGGGGAACAACAAGCATTGCCCCCACCTTTCATAGCAGTGTCTTAAACTGACATTAAAACCTCTTTCAATTCATTTTCAGAGGGGGAAGGACAACATGTGATATCTGCAAAGGCCTCTCGAGTCTGGGATCAGTTACATTAAAAGCTTAAAGAAACCAGCCAAGGTCTCAAAAGAAATGTCTTGACAATAAACATTTTGTTCTCCTAATTTATTTATTTATTCACAATTTATTCCCCTAAGTCCCTGGAAACACCCAAACAGCACCGGTTGGCAGGAAACAGCCCGAGACACAGGACATTATCTGTCCTGGGATGTAATCGAGTCCTTCCCTGGAGGAGAGTGAAGTGCAAACCGTGTCCCCCTGTGCCCACACTCACCTCAGCCTGCGCTTCCTGGACCGGGACACAGAGCGGGACCGGGAGCGGGACTTGGAGAAGGAACGGGAGCGCGACCTGGATCCAGACCTCGAGCGGGAGGAACGGGACCCAGACTTGGATTTGTTAGTCTTGGACATCCTGGGAGCACCTGGCAGTGCACCTGAGGAAACAGGGGAAGGAAGTATGTGAGAAATGAGGCTGATAGGGGAGAACAGGCACCTCCTGGCAGGCTGACACATTCCAGGGACAAGGAGCTCGATAAGCTGGAAATGGGAATGTTTGAAGTGCCTGCTGAGAGCAGGTGAATGGTGCTGGGCTCGGAATAGAAGGCTTATTTCAGTCTAAGGAGGAAATCTGCAAAAAGAGTAAGAGGCTTTAAACCCAGAGTAATCACAAATGTGAGTGTGACAGTGAAAAGCAGCGAGTTAATGCAACCCCAGGAAGAGGCAGGAGCCTTTGGAGAGGCAAACCAGTCCATGGGAGTGAAATTCCATTTCACTGCAGTCACACCACTGGCAGTGCTGCCAGCTGTCACTGCCTTAAAGAACAGGGAAGAAATAAAAAGGCTTACAGTGAAAAACTCACCCCAAAAAACCCTACCCTTGACACTCCTGTCTAACCTCTCAGAAGGAATCATGAACAAATCCCTACTCCAAGATTCAGGAATATGACCCTATTTGCACAGCTCTGCTCAGGCTCAATCCTGTCCCCTGTGCCTGTGCAGTTGCTGTGATCAGTCACCAACATGGATCACTCAGAGAGGAGTTCTGTTGCAGCCAAAATAAGTCAGATGTCCTTCCAAATATTCAGACAGAAGAGATTACACTGCAGCATTAAATGACTCAAAATAGCCATAATTATGAATTACCTGGGCTATTTTCAGGCATGTATCCAGGTGAAGATTAAAGAGTCCCTTAAAAGATGATTGATGGAATAGTTTGACCACAGAAATGTTTCAGTTACAACTTCCTTCATCTGCTCTCTTGTATCAACAAGCAAAATTTGCATCATCTGAGTATTGCATAAGTTATCAACAAACTTTTCAGCCAAAATGACTGAAGAAAAAGAGCCAGATATAAAAAGGGTCTTGGTTAGTACAACTTCATCTTTTTTTCAACCACTGAGTAAAAATAGAGACATTCAGGTACATAAACACAACTGATCAAGCGCTGCTGTTACATCCATTTTAAGGAAATTCCAGAGGACTGACTTGCAATGCTTTCACTCCAGCACTTAACTTGGCTCTCCAAAATGACATATATGGTTACCAAATACTCCAACTTCTGCCAGGGCACTTCCAGGAAGAGCACAATGCCCAGGAGAAACTGCTGGGAGAGTGGGTGGAGGTTCATCATCACAGAAATGGGACTTTCCAGAAGTGGGAAGTTGGCTTTTATTTTAAAAAATCATGTTACATGTTCCCATTCTTCCCTTTCACTATACAAGATGTTTTATCAATTCAAGTATTTTAATGTATTCCACACCCCAAAGTATGCAGAAAAAAAGATAAAAAATTAATGCTTCCTGTTGTATTAGGAAACAGTAAGTCATCCCAGGGATGAAATCAAAAGGCACTGCCACTGAGAGCCAAACTTCATTCTTGTGCTCTAGGTCATTTTTCAGGGAAAGAACGTGTGAAAGGATCATTTTTAAGTATTTCCTTTTAATTTATTTAATTCATCTGTTGAAGCAGCAGCACTTCCTACTCTGTTGGCCAAAACAATCCAACACTGAGCACTGGAAACCAAAACAGGGAAGAGGAACAGAAGAAATAAATGGTAACAGGAACTACTAGAAGATACAAAAGATATGGCAGTAACTCCCAGGAAGTCCTGAGAAGACCCCAAAATAGATTTTAAAAGGTTTTTGAGCTGTTTAACAACCTTTGTCTTTCATTTTGATCCACTGCATTTCCCAGGCTGGTATGTGTGACGTGTGCCAAATGTCTTGGAAGGGTTCCTTATCTTTGCCAACATTTTTAAAGCTGATTCATTCCTAACATGTGAGGTAACTCCTACTGGAATAGAAACCGAGTTGCTGTGCTCTGTCAGCACTCAAAAGGTTAAACAAACTGAGCACTGGAGTCAGGTCAGCTCCCCTGAGTTAACTGCAGTTGTAAACTTACTGTGATGTACATTTATTTGTTGTGAGAATGACTGACCCAGATAAAACGTGTTCAGCTGGTAAGCAAAACAAACCTGCTCTGAAAGAATCTCTTATAAATAGGATTTTATAAATGTATTTTTAAAATAAAGAGGTATCCGTAAATGAAGCAAAGGCAAACTCTGGGAACAGCAGGGGCTGCTCCCCAGTTCAAAGCTGTCCAGCAGATCTTCCCAAGAACTGAGGACTCATCCAAAATTGTCAGCACTGACCTGAGTGTGCTGAGTTTAAAAGTTCTGGTAAGGCATTACCCTGCTAGAAAACCCGACAGCTTGTTTAGTTGCCATAAAACTACACTCTCTGGAGCAAAGTTTGCCTTCTCCATCCCTAAATCCTCGTGGCAATCCAGCAAACCACTCAGAGATGGAAACAAGAGAGGAGCAAATGCTCCCACTAAGGGCCCGTGATGGACTTTGCCCAGAAGACAAACCATTGTCAGGAAACAGTGGCAGCAAAGTTAATGTTTTACCTCCTGACAGAACTCAAAAGAGCAGCACAACTCTGCTCCAAAGCAATGCAAAAAGGTCATCACAGAGTCCCTCCATGGGCTTCCACAGCTTTGGGATTTAAACACTGACAATAGTTAAGGAGAACTTTTATGGCCACTGGCTGAAATCACTGCAATGCTGCAGCAAAGAACAAATGCTGGAGGAGAACACACGAGCAGAAGATGTGATTTCACATTTACATCAGTGTGACATTTAATAATCTGGCCAGTTGAGGTATCTGGGGGAAGCAATAGTTTGGTCCCAAGCCTGTAAATCCAAAATCAGCCAACAGAACATTGAAAAAACAAAAGCAGGTACTGCTCCTTCCAGGCCATCCAAGATTATTTCACTAAATGGTTCTACTTTACCCTTACATTTAGCAGCTATTTGGGAACACAAGCCCAAACATTCCAAGACATGAGGCCAAGGTTTTTCTTCTAAACCTGTTCTGTACTTTTTGCACAGCAACATTAAGAGTGAAAGCAGAATTCAAGTACCAGTTTAACTTGCAGCACACCCAGCACAGAAGGCATATAAGAAGGTCTATTCCAAATCCCCAGACAGGCAGTGTTACCTCTTGTGAAGACTTTCCTGCTGTGTGCCTACCTGCTGCAGCAGGCTCACACCTCACACCCCTCACTCAGCTCTCACGGTCTCAGCTTTGTCAGTTATGAAATCAGGAAGAAAACCTGAAATGAGAAGAAAATACACCTTTGTAAATGCCCTGCTGCACTTGCCACCAGGGAAGGACAGGAGGGTGGCTGCCTTCAGCCCCTGCTGCACCCAAACCATTCAGCACATCTGCAGTGCTGCAGAGCACACACAGTGCACAGTTCACTGTGAATTCCTTCAGAGACTTTTATGAAAAATGTAGGGTTTAAAATGATTGTTCATGCTTTAAGTCTTCTTCCTTCCTTGCTCCACCTCCCTGCCCCCTCCCAGCTCCTGTGAGTGCCCAGCAGCCCTGCTGGAGTCACTGCTCTCACTGGCTGCCAGGACACTTGACCATTCCCATTTTTTCTTGCTTTGTGACAGAACTTGGGGTCTGTTTGTTGCTTTTGCCTGTTTCTCAAACACCACCATCACCATCCAGTTTTGCTACAATCCCCCTCAGAGGTGTTATCCAGAGCACAAGCTGGATTCTCCTTTGGAAAGGAAAACTGTTCTTGTACTTTGAGAACTATTACAAAAAAAGGAACCAAGACAACACACAACAGCAGGAGCAGCAAACCTTTCTTCCAGACAGTGAAAGGAAAGTAGGAAACGTGGGAAAGGAAAGCAGGGAATGTGCTCAACGCTCTCTCCTGAAGCAGAAACCGGAGTCCAGGAATTTCTTATTCCAGAACATTGTAAAGAACATTTCCATGTGCCAAGTCATGGGTCAAACGAAGAACATTGCTGGTTGTCACAACGCTTTTTTCCAGGAATTTGTTCCCTGTTTCCAACTGGGCTCTATTACTTTATGACTCTTTCCATCTTCCACTCCTTTGTTTGAAGTCTTTCAGGCAGCACTTGTTGGGATTTCAGCCCTTCCAGAGCTGCTGCAGCAGAACAGCCCCTATTTCATCTGAGACCACTCCATCCCGAGGTGTCCGAGAGGATTCTGAACCACAACTTGTGTTCACAGCTGCCTACAACACACTGAGCATAAATCCCAAAACACTTGCAAACAAGGGACATGGCTTGTGACCCAACCCCAGTGCTGTGAAACTCCTCCCAGTGGGTTCCGTTTATCACACGGGGTTTACAAGCATTTAAATCGTAAATATTTAATATTTTGTAAAAGCATTTGGAGAAAATTGTATAGAATTGTGGGAGGAAAACAAAAATTTGCTTGTTCCTTTCTGGCCAGCATTTGAGTGAAGCTGTGGGGGTTTATTTTGCTGTAGGACCCAAAGCAAACCAGGTAGCATCTCATGAGAGAGAACATTTCTGCTCGAGCCTCTTGGCATCCATTTGTGTTCACCAGCACAGACATTCAGCAAGGGAGGAACAGCTGAGCTGCTTCTTCATTTGCTCACAACAGCCTTCATTATCAGGGAACAAAAAAATTAATTCTCCTTCAGCCAGCCCTGAGATTCCTAATCCTGAGCCCCAAAACCCAAACAGGATTAGTTCATTCTAAAAAAAAAGAAAAGAGTAATCCCACAAAACACCTTACAAAGTGTGCTCTGCACAATGAGCCAACAGCAACCACTGCAAAAATAAGCTTAAAAAGAGCTGCAGCTCCCTGCATGTCCCTCAAGTGCAGCAGCAGGGGCAGAGCACACTTGGCTTTGCCAGGTCTGAAATCCAGCTCTAACACCTCACCTCCCACTGGAACCTTCCTTTTCAAGCTAATTTTTGGTGGAAGACCAAACCTTAAGAGTGTTCTTGAGGCCAACAAAACAGTTAAGGGAAAGAGCCACCTGCACAGCTCCCACTGCCAAACAGGGGGGAGCAAATGAAAATGTTATTTCTAATCAAATTTCATTGGGGGAACAAAAAACAGAACAATTCCTCTTCTGAGATCCAGTGTGTGTTTTCAGGAAATTAATGACCCAAGTTAACTAAAGCTACAACTGCACCTACCAACCTCCTCAGCAAAAAATGTCCTGGACAACACAGCTAAAAACAAAACCACCAAACCCCAACCCAACCCAGTGTGTTCTGCTGCACCACGTGCCAACCACACTTTGGGGGAAAACATCCACATTATTCTGCCATGGCAAGAGAAGCACAAGTGTATCAGCAGCAGCTCCAATTTCTCCCTAGTCTATGTGCTTTCAAAATTAAGATTTTCCTTCAAGCACGTTTAGGTTTTCACACCATTAAACTAATCCCCAAAGAAGTTTAATCCTGAGCTCCAGCCCTGGGTTTGGATAATTAGAAGCAGGTTCTATGGAATGGCTGGAAGAATATTTACAGGTTCTTCTGGGCTGATTCTGCAGATTACAGTGCTGAACAATCCCTTTCCAAATAATTTCAGCAGCTGCAGATACCAATCAGTGACTTTAATCCTGAAACTGGCTACTTAATAACCAATATTTTATATATCTTTGGGCTTCAAAAGTCATATGTTGTTATTCAGACAGTTTAATGACAGGGAGCTCAAGGAAACAAATCCAAGAAAAAGCTGATTAGAAATCTGGATGTTTTTGTTACTGAAGTCAGGCAGCTGGAACTTCTGTTACACACGGGAGAAAAATATCCATAATTTAAAAAAACAAAAGGAAAAAACCTATTTCATCTGCTTTTTCCTTCCAAACCTACACAGCCTGGGAACAGAGAAGCAGAAAAATCAGTGTTTCCCCAAAGCAAGGCTTCCTCACAGCACAGCCCTGCTGTTCTGAGCAGCTCTGGTGTGAACTGAAGCCTTGACAACACTGCTGGGGGTCTGGGAATCCCTGGAGATCTGGGAATCCCTGGGGGTCTGGGAATCCCTGGGGGTCTGGGAATCCCAGTGCCTGGAGTTCTGGAACCCTCACTAGAAGGAATAGTCCAATTTACTTTGCACAAGAAAACTATTCACAAATGAGTAAGCCCAGAGAATCCAAACCTGTGCACAAGTGAGGTTCTCAGCAAAGGGAGGCTGAGCTGTGCCCTCCAGGTTTCCACCCTCTCAGGAGGCTGAGGCTCCACACACACTTAATGTGGAAGTTCTGCTTCCAAAGAAACAGCAAGTCCCAAAAATACAATTGATTTGGGGCTCTCTGGCATTTCTTCTGCAACACACAGTCCAGTGACAGCCAGAAGTGAACTGTCCTGAACTGCAACTCTTTACACATTTAACCCGGGAAAACTACAAGCTCCAGAAAATTTCATTTATAAGCTGAAAAAAAGCAAAACCACTCACACATTCTCAAGCCAGCACTTCATTTCTCTCTACCTTAACTGGAATCCTGGTACCTCAAGGAAAAATGAGGAAAAGGATTTCCATGATCTGGTATAACACTTAAAAGTTCTTTAAAACAATTTTAAAAACAGTGTTATTGTAAGCACAAGGCTCCAGACCAGGCCTTACACTCTGCCAGGCTTTGAAACAGAGGGATATGCCTGTCCACAGGAATCCTGTACATATGGAATAAGCTTATTTGAACAGTTTTCCATGCTGTGTTCACATACCTTGTACAAGTCTCCCATCAACTCTGGTTCTGAACACTGCTTTTTTAGAAGCAATTGAGCGCTCTTGCCTAAATAAAAAAGGGAAAATCAGATTTAAACCAAACCAGATACCAGCAAATCCTCCTGTTTTACCAGCACAGGAAAGGATTCTGATTTTAGCCATTCATCCCAGAAAAAAAAGGCCACCAAAACAACTGAATCTGATCAGATAGTGCACAAACAGAACCTTAACTCAGGAAAGCTCACCCACAGCCCCACAGGAGCAACCACTGTCATTATTTTAGGTGTAAGTTATGAGGTACCCGATGCCCACCTGGTATCCCGTGCCAGTCCCATTAAGCACAGTTAATTAATGTGAATGCTGAGCCTCACTCCCTTGAGGACAGAATTCCAGCCTGACACCCCCAGGCCCCCAGCACCTCCAGTGCTCCCAGAGCAGACACACCTGGGGGTTCCTTGCCCACTTTCCTCTCTCCTTTCCCTGCCCAAAGGCAGGAGTGACCTGGAGCAGCAGCAGGAGGACTCTGGCTGAGTTTGAGTTGCAGTGGGGGCTCCCTGGGGTTTGTGCAGCCTCCCTGTAAATCATGGCAGCTAAAAATGGCCGGGTGACGAGTGTGGAGGTGAAATCCTGAGCAGGGGGATCACTGACAGCAGCAGAGCCACGGGCAGGGCCGGGCAGAGGCCTCGCCCTGGGCACCGGGGAGAGGCACAAAGTGTGTTCACGTGTGACAGGAGGAAAGGCACGGCCAGAAAACTCTTCCTGGGGTGGGAAATGCCCCCAGGCAGGGCCGGGTGTCACCCCCGTGGGCCATTGTGTGCACTGTGGGGCCCGGCAGTGCCGGTTACCAGGGACGAGGCAGCGCAAACACCACTCCCAGCTGGCATGAAACGTGATCCCGTGATTTCACTATTCATAGCTCTGACAGGAGAAAGCTAAATTAAGCAGAACCCTTAACTTCTCCAACCTACCAGCAGTGCCTCCCCACTACAACAGAGCTGCTGTGAGGAGAGGAAGGAGGTTTCCTTTACAGTAGGAGACTCCAGACCCACACCCAGCCCGTCATCCACAAACAAAATGGCCTCGGCTCCTTCCCAGGCAGGAACAGGGAGCACACGAGCTCCAGGGACAAGTGACACCTTCCTCATCTTGGAACCCATCACAGAACCCCAGGCAGCAGTTTCAGCTTCACTCCCAGGTCTGCCTAGAAGAGCTTTTGCAACCACCATTCCTCTCTCTTCCCATGCCCATGGCCTGAGTTATATGGTTAAATATCCTGAAATTCCTGCCACGACGAGGAACTCCCTGTACTGCTGTAATTCCAAGGAAACCATACAACCCAAACCCCACGTTCCTGCCTTGGCACGTGCAGCCACTCAGCACAGTTCAGGATCTTGTAAACTTTTCCAGATTTGGAGAAAAAGTTCAAGGGCTGCGTGGCTGCTCAAACAATTAACACGTTCCAACACACAAACTGTTGTTTCACAAAGACAAAGCCAAGTGAGCTGAAAAATACTCAAACTTCTGGCAAAACCACACTATTCTTTTAGGGACACAACTAGGGAACACCATGGCCTTACAATGAAAAGCATCCTCGGGCTCATCCAGTCTTGCTCAGCACTCCCTAGGTAGGTAAAACAAATTTAAATCTGCTGACATACAAGGATCATCACTTATTCTATATCCTAGTGTTTTACACAAATAATATTTTTGTTTTCTAACAGCAGCACCCATGTCAGAAGGTGTTGACCAGCCCTCCAGCAGCACAGCAGCCTCAAACACCCCACTTTTGGCCTGACCCAAAGGACTGTTTTCTCCAATACTTTACACACTTCCTGGCTTAAATGAGCTGAAGAAAGCAGCAGGCAGATAAAACAGATAAATTAGATTATCATCACCCCAACAGCAGAACACTCACTTCATTCACAGTACACATGACAAACTCTACTGCCATCAAAGAGAATTAGTAGTGAAGTGAAGTGAAGGTCAGGGGGAGAGGCTGCTCTGAAATCCTGGCAGAGAAGAAAACCTCCTCCCAGCCAGCACTTGCTAAAGCACTGACAGCAGAACTACGTCTTCCAGAGACACTGAGCTCACAGAGAGGCAGGGAATTAGCAAGGAAGGAAAAAACCAGGAAGTACCAGGGCATAACTCAGCAGAAACACGGGCAGGACTCCTGCAGACACAGACAGGGATCCACTGCAGCTCACGGCCTGAGGGACACAGAGTCACAGCCAGAGCTGCCACACCTCGGGAAGGGATCCCTTCCCACGGCCAGCTCACTTCTCTACAGAACCACAGAACTTGGAAAAGCCCTCCCAGCTCGTGGAGTTCACCCTGTGCCCCATCCCCACCTCGGCACTGAGGGTCACGGCCACTTCCTTGGACACCCCCAGGGGTGGGGACTCCAACCCTCCCTGGGCAGCCCCTGCCAAGGCCTGACCACCCTTTCCAGTACCCTTTCGTGTGTGTCACCTTTGGACAAAGAGGATGTGAAAACACTGTCACCTGAGGTAAGAGGCAGCAAGGCCTCCTTCCTCCCCAGGGACAGGAGCCTCAGCTGGAGGGGAAGGGTTCACACCTCACAACTCTGCAGCCCCTGGGCTGAACCTGGAGTGTTTCCAGATCACACTCGTGTGGAACAGAGCCCGAGGCCCATCCACTGGAGTGCTGCCTCAGGAGCAGCATTCCCAACTGGCACTGCAGGACTCTGGAGGTAACTTCACATTGACTTCTCTCACCTGCCCTCCCAGTTCCTGCTGAAGCAGGAAGGATGCAAATCAAAAATATACAGCAGCACCCAAAGAGAGTTTAGACATGATAATCACAAGGCCTTGGACCCTACAGAGGATCCTATGACACAAAAATGTACATTTTAGGCAGCTCCCTACAATAACTGCCTCTCGTCTGTCCTCTCATCTGCTGTGAGATTGTGCAACTCAGAGGGCACAAAGTCAGCCATTTCCTCACTCCATGCCAGGCATCTGGGAAGTGCTGGAGCAGGACACAAACACTCCAGGAAAAGGCCCTGCCATGTCCTAATACTCAGTTTTCTGGGCCTACAATGAACTCCCTTCAGGACAAAGCTTTAAAACATCTCCTGGCTGAGTGGAGCCCAGGTCATGGCACCCAAGCCCAGAGCAGCTCTCTCAGCCCAGCCCTCCCAAAGGGCACATTAAACACACATGGGGAATGGCTTCACACCGAAAGTAGGTTTAGGTCAGAGATTATCGAGAAATCCTTCCCTGGGAGGGTGGGGAGGCCTTGGCACAGGGTGCCCAGAGAAGCTGTGGCTGCCCCATCCCTGGAAGTGTCCAAGGCCAGGTTGGAGCAACCTGGGATAGTGGAAGGTGTCCCTGCCCATGGCAGGGGTGGCACTGGATGAGGTTTCAGGTCCCTTCCAACTCAAATCATTCTGACATTCTGAGATTCTACAGAGAACTACTTTTCCAGACTTATCCTGTCACCTTAGGGCACACAAACACCCAGAGGCCCCTCCAGGAGAAAATACAACGACAATCTCCTGGTACAGAGTTTGAAATATACTTGCAGAAACCTCCCGCATGTTTATTTCCCCAGAACAACAAAAATTAGGAGAAAAAACCCTCATCAGCCTGCGGAAATCGAAGACTCGGGCCTCACACGTGGGTCTGAGCGACTGCAACGCCGCTGCCGCCACATCATCTGAAGTTCTGCCAAACTTCACGTTTAAACAACACGAGGCAGAGCTGGGAACGCGAGAGCACAAATCCTTCCCGCTGCACCGGCGGGCGGGCGGTGCTGAGCGCCGGTAAGTGACTCTGCGAGCGCCACAGAGCGCGGGGGTTTCCCCGCCCGGGGCCCGGCAGCGCCTCCCGAGGGGCCCCGGACACCGGCGGGAGCTCAGAACGCACCGACGCGGGAGGGGAAATCCGCTGGCGCAACCCACAGGCGCGGGCGGAGGACGGGGCGAACGGGACAGGGGATGAGTCCGCGGGGACCGGAGCGG
>WEIV01030395.1:563258-679026 GCA_013390005.1 Calyptomena viridis
CGGGGCCGGGGCCGAGAGCGCGGGGCGCGGCCCGGGGCGGGGGTGAGCGGAGCGGCGGTCACCGATCACCGGCACCGCGCGCTCCCGTTTGTCCCGAATTCGTGTCTCTCTTCCCCTCTCCGACCTCGTTCCGCGTTATCAGCCCGGCTGAGCTCCGAGGTGAAGCCCAAAGCTGCACAGCTCGGCTCGGATTCTGGGCCGGCCCAGGACGAATTAAATAGTTTTTAGTGCAAAATCAGCAGCAGAATAAAATCTGGTTTTTTTTCTCGCTCTTTTGGCCCTGCGGAGGGGCCGGGTCAGGCTCAGCCGCCCCTCAACACAGGGGATCCTTTTCTAGCAATTGAGCTCCCTAAATACAACCACCGTGTAAGGAATTAGTGCTAATTAATTGGAATTCTGACACTTTTGTAGCCACAGAACCCTTACACAGGGTGCACACTGTACAGTGGTCTGCAATAAGAAATAAATAACGGGAGAGCTTTGGGCACTTTATTTCCGTCAGAAGGGCTGAAAATGAAGAATTTCTATACAATCACAAATTAAGAAGTTCTGAGTCTGGAGTTGCAGCATCTCAGGCAATAAGTGCCCAGTTTGGGTGTTTTGGGGCTGATACCAGCAGGTGACAGACCTGGGAGTGGGCACAGCTCAGTTCCCTCCATCCATCCCCTCCCCTCTCCATCCCTGTCTTTACTAAAGCCACTGAAACCCTCCAGACTGTTCTGCACGTCCTGAACCCTCTGCCAAGTGTCTGAGTCCAGCTGAGCCAAAGGAACTTCCACCTCGTCCTTCCACTGCTGTGAACTTTCCCAGCCTTTAGTTTTCTGAGAGAAAAGTGGAATTTTAAGTTAAAACCACAAACAATGTGTCAGTTCTTTAGATCCAAAGTGGGGCAAAACTTCCGAGGAGCCCGACTGGTTCTTTCCTTACCTGGAGCCTGTTGGTTGCTGTTGTCCTTGTGAATGGCAATCCCACACTCCCAGACTGGTTTGGGTTGGAAAGGACATTAAAATTCATCCAGTGCCACTCCTGCCATGGGCAGGGACACCTTCCCCTATCCCAGGTTGCTCCAACCTGGCCTTGGACACTCCCAGGGATGGAGCAGCCACAGCTTCTCTGGGCACCCTGTGCCAGGGCCTCAAACCCTCCCAGGGAGGAATTTCTTCCTGCTCAAGGAACAGGACAAGGTGGAATTCCCTGTGTCCTCTACAAACCCAGTTTCTGTTTATTTGGGGGGTGATTCCTCCGTGTGTTTGTCGTGAACTCGTGTCTGTGTTGTCACTTAACTCTGATCTTGTCTCTTTTCCCTCCCTGCCTGCTGCTGCTTTCATTCTCTAGTATTGGTATTTGCCATTCATTTCACCTTCTGCCTCTCTGCAGCTCATGGTAGGTGACAGATCCCAGATCAGCCCCTCTGATCCCCCTGCATGCCAGAACTGACAGCAGAAACCAGTGCTGGGGTTGGTTTGTTCCCCAAAACACTTCCTTTGGCACAGTTTTGTTCTGTAATGACCTCGTTGATCACTGGCTTAATGGCTCCCAAAAAATGCTCTTTGACATCCGTTCAGGGTGAGGATCAAAGGTGGTGGCTGGGAGAGAACTTTTCCCTTTTTCTGCAAATTTTCTGCAAATCTGACAGGAATGCAAAGAAAACCTGAGTGACTTTGGTCCTGGCCAGGCCCAAGTGCTGAGCTGGCCTGGGATCATCCTCCCTGAGCCTCTGCTGGGTCTGAGGAGCTGATTTTAATCTGGGAAGCAAATTCTGTGCCCAGAGAACTTTCTAGGGACCGGATGAGTCTTTTTCCTTGGTACAGAATGTGGTAAATCCCTGACTGGAGGAGCATTTTTGGCCTTTTGGAAGGACCAGAGCTGGAGCCCAACGAGAGCTGCCTGGTTGTGACATGTTAATGAAATGGGTTGGAGCCAGATCTCAGCTCTAGGCCAGGGGCTGAGGTAAATTCAGAGCCCTGGCACAGCTCCTCCAGCCACCCAGGAGCTGTTGGGCCCTTTCCCAGAATCCCAGACTGGTTTGGGTCGAAGGGACCGCAAAGCTCATCCAGTCCCACCCCCTGCCATGGGCAGGGACACCTCCCACTAGCCCAGGTTGCCCAGAGCCCCGTCCCAAGGAGACTGAAGTTGTTGCCAGAGTTGGAGCTGGGATCTCTCCCGATTAAGCACCAGATTCCTTTGGGACAGCAGGTCTGTTCCCTGTCCTTGGCTCAGGGACACGTTCCCGTGGGTGAATCCCTTTTCCTGTGCAGAACTCGGAGCTGTTCACTCTCACCTACGGCGCCCTGGTCACCCAGCTCTGCAAGGACTACGAGAACGACGACGATGTCAACAAGCAGCTGGACAAAATGTGAGTGGATCCTGGGTGGGAGCAGCTCATCCCACTGGGAGCTGGGATCACACGTCCGTGTGTGTCGCTCCGGGAGCAAATCCCGCCGGACCGGAGTTATTTAAACCTCGGCATCTCTCGGATTTAGTTTGTTTCCTCCACTGTCTCCTTTTATAAGTGCTTGTTGTGTTCCTAAAGCTGTTGCTCTGGTCCCTTCCCAGGGGTTACAACATCGGGGTCCGGCTCATCGAGGACTTCCTGGCCCGTTCCAACGTCGGGAGGTGCCACGATTTCCGTGAGACTGCGGATGTTATTGCCAAGGTACGTGGCCAAGCACAGCCTTGCCAGGTTTTGCTGTGGGTTTGCTGTGAGGGTGGACTATTTGCTACCCACAGGACTGACCTGAGAGTCTGGCTGAGATTTTAGGGAGGAAAAAGGGATTTAGCCCATCTGGGAATTGGGAAAAAGGAGACGTGTTTGCAGAGCCTTTCAGTAATTTTACAAAGATCAAGCAGTGCTGTTGCCTCACCTGTTCTTGTTCCTCCTCTGACAACAGATTGCATTTAAGATGTACCTGGGCATCACTCCCAGCATCACCAACTGGAGCCCTGGGGGTGACGAGTTCTCCCTGATCCTGGAAAACAACCCCTTGGTGGACTTTGTGGAGCTCCCTGACAACCACTCAACCCTCATCTACTCCAACCTGCTCTGTGGAGTGCTGCGGGGTGCCCTGGAGATGGTGAGCCATGTCTCTCTTCCTGTGGGATGTGTGCATGGATAGCCAGGTATCAGCAGACACTTTGATTCTGGTCCATGTTTGTGACTTCTGGATTTGCTTTGGACTTGAATTGCATTCCCAGGAGAAGAGCAGAGCTGCAGGGGCTCTCAGCTGCTGTTGTGTGTGGCAGCTGGGAAGCCCAGAGGTGCTGCCCAAGCCCCTTCAGCTCATGATACAAGTACATGAATCTCCCTGAATTTGTATGAAGCTCCAAAATCCTCACTGTAACTGCTGTGAGCCCCAGCTGGGAATTGCCCAGGACAAGGGAGCAGCTGTGTCTCAAATTTCACTCTGCAGAGCCCTGTATGTCATGTCATGCCCTCAGAGTCCTTAAGCTGGTGCTCCAGGATCATTCAGCTCCTGGAGGAGCTGCTGTGAAGAGGGAGTTACCAGCTCCTCTCTCCTCTCCCTCCCCAGGTGCAGATGGCTGTTGATGTGAAGTTTGTCCAGGACACTCTCAAGGGCGACAGTGTCACAGAAATACGGATGAAGTTCATCAGGAGGATTGAAGACAACCTTCCAGCTGGGGAAGAGTGACCCACAGCCCCATCCCCCTGGGGACTGGAGGGACCAGCTGGGCTTGGCCATTAGCTTTCCTCACAGATCCATAGGGATCTCCTGCCCCTGCACACTCAGACTGACTCACTGACTGTTTCAGATGTTATTTTCTTCTACTGTCACTTCCATCCTCTGTAGAAGATGATTTTCTGGTTGGTGTTTATTTCCTGGGTTCATTCTAAAGCTTTTTCATCAGGTGATGTCCTTTTCCTACTCCCTGGAGGCTTCGTGTGCTCAGTTTCCAGTTGTGACCTGGGTTGTGTGAGAACAACTGCTCAGATTCCAGGAGAGCTCTGCTCTGTTCCCACCTGGATTGGTGTTGTCTGGCCAGAACTGGAGACCTCACTCCTTCCCTGCTAAACCCTGTGCTTCCTTAAACGAGGTGTTTAAACTCCATTTGGAGATAAGTGTGTAGTGTTTCTGTAGACCAGACTGGCTTCCTGCACTTGACTCTGAGGTGACTGGTGAATGGAAGCTTGGGATGACCTGGGAGAGCTGCTGGAGTGCTGGCACCAGGCCAGGGGCTGCTCTGCCTGGGGCCTGTGGCACCACAGGGTGGCAGATTTGGGAGTCCTGTGGCCTTTCCGGTGTCCCTTCCCCAGCAGCCTCTCAGGAGGGGAGGATGTTAAAGTGCAGTGGAGCAGCGGGAAATACTTTACATGGGGAGATAAGAGTGGCTCAAATGACATGGGTGATCCACAGTGGGCACAGCCCTGGGCTGTCTGGGGAGTCCTGCAATGAGACCCAAACTCAGGCCAAGGTCTGGGTGGTGCTAAAGGCACTTCAGACTCTGTTCTGTTGTTGTGGGGTGTGAACTGGACGATGTGGGGCTGGTGCTGGGTGTTCTCACAGGGGTTCAGGCTACAGCAGAACTTCCCATGTTACTTGACTGGTGACCTGCAGCACCTGCTGTCCTGTAAAATAAATACACAAAGATAAGCAAGAGATTGGAAAATCAGCTTCCTTTGGCACCCAGAGCCAGAAAACAGTCAGGCCTTGGATTCCCAGATCACTTCACATAGCATGAAGGCAGAGCCCCATAGAGGCCACGGGGAGCTCCCAGTACCTGTGTGGGGTTGGTGCCTGAGTGTGAGGTGAGAGGGAGGGACCTGCTGCTCATGTTTGGGTTCTCCAGATGGACATTGAGTCATCTCTCACTGGATGACTCTCCCTGTCCCTTTTTGACCCACATGAGTCCCTTTGGGTGCCCCACATGACGTGTGCCCTGTGAAGGAACAGTGAGTCCCTGTAGGAGCAGCCAGAGAACAACGTCCAGGCGTGGCCCTGGCTGGTGGGTGTTGGGGGCAGAGGTCCCTCGTGGTCACATTGCAGAGCTCAACCATCAAAACCATCCCTTATTTCCCATTGTTGACCATTCCAAGTCACTTTAAAGCTGCATTTTAGAAGCACTTGCATTAAAAAAATCCCCGTGTCAACTCTTTGGTCTCGTCTTTGTCCTGGTGATGGGTGTGGGTGTGGGGCAGGGGCTGGAGCTCACGAGGCTGGCGCGGTGACAGTGGTGACAGGGTGACAGTGGTGACAGGGTGCCCGGGGCTGGCAGGGCAACGGCAGCAGCGCACCAAGAATTCCTGGCTGCCGGCGCCCCTGGAAGCTGCTGACTGCAGGAACCTGCCCAGTATTCCCGCACAGGGAGGGATGTGTGGGTGGCACTGGGGGCAGCAGACAGTGTAGCTGGTTTGGGGACTGGCCTTTCTGTGCCCCGTGAACGCCCCCGTGTGCTCTGGCTGGGACTCGCTGGTGCCAGCACGAGGTGGCCACTGTAGAGCTGAGACACTGTGAGCATTCCCAGCAGCAAAACACCACCTCCGGGGGCATCTGTCCCCGTGCCAGCTTGGTGTGGCTCCATGGCTGGCACTGGCCACGAGGTGCTGCTGCTGGGAGGTGGAGACAAGGAACAGCAACGGCTGCTCTCCAGGAGCAGGAGTTTGTGCCTCCCTGGCTTGTGTAAGTGCTCCCCAGGAGCCCTGCTCTGTGCCAGCGGGCATCCCCCACTCCAGGGGTCACTCTGTGCCCTCTCTCGGCCCCGGGCACTGAGCACCCAGGGTTAAGACCTGACCTCTGCTGGCCCCGAGGATGAGGAAGTGGGAGTTTTTGTAATAAATTGGCTTTTCCTCTCTGGTTGGAGCTGGGGAGCACCACGTGCCGCCAGCCTGGCCAGCAGCAGGAGCCAGGATGGCCCCAAACAGCCCCAACACGCACCCGGCTCCTGAGATTGTGTCCCCGAGTGTCTGGGGGGAGCAAGGTCCCGTGTCCTTGGGAGTGGATCCCGGATTCCTGCTTCCAACCCCCTGAGAATTACAGTAATTTGCTGGGGCGACTGGGTCAAAACCAGCCCAGACCTTCTGGAAAAAGAAAAAGCAGAAATTGCATTAAGTAAATTAAAACTGTCTACTACCGAGCAGCTCGCTGCAGACAAGGGAGAATATGCAAAAAGCTCTGTTTGAAACCTACTAAATATTACCATGTGCTGTTTATAGGAAACAAATGGGGAAAGGCATCTACATCAATAAACCCCAACGTGGCTGGGCTTGGACTGAAGCCTTTCCACGGCTCTCAGTTATTGAATACCCGTCGCTTTCATGTGGTGCCAGCCCTGACCCCTGACACATACCACGGAGGGGAAAGTTGACTTGTGGGAATAATAGACATTCCTGGTGAGCGATTTAACCTGGCAGGAAAAGAGGCGACTTCCAGCCTCTCACATCCCTGTGCGATATTGGGGATGACAAGAGAAACAAGCTGGGGGGGAAGTGGGACACGGGGAGGGAGCAGTGCTGGAAAGTGATGCTGCAGGACCCCAGTGCCTGGGGTGAGCCCCCTGCCGTGCCCAACCCCCGTGTGCCCCCAGCGTGCCCTTGGCAGCCTGTGGTGGCAGTAGGGGGACCCTGCATTGCCCACACCCCGGGGTCCGGCCGCAGCAGCACATCCCAACCTCACCCCGGGCTCCCACACAACAGGATGCAGCTCAGCACCCGTTGAAGGGGCAGGGACGGTGCCAGGAGAGGATCCTGGATGGGACAGGAGGATCTCTCCGGGAGGGAAGTGTCTCCGGGCTGGTGTCCTCATTGCCGGGGCAATTCCCACAGCTTTCAGCCAGATGTGCCTGGCCGGGGTGCCGGGCACTCGCTGGGGCCGCGTGAAGGAGGTTTCACACACAGGGGCTCGTGCACTGAGGATGGGGCTTGCTGGCAGGGCTGGCGTGTTGCCAGTGGCCCCAAGTAGCCCAGGTATGGGCAGTGCCAGCAGGGACGGGCTGGCACCAGCCCCAGCCCCTCAGGGGGCTCTGGCCCCACATCCCTGAGCACCCACTGCAGTCGGGCACGGGGTGTTGGGGGGTGGCTGCCAGCCACGTGTGGATCCATCGCCCTCAGGGCTCCCACCTCTGGCCGACCTGGCTGAGCATCTCCCAAATGGGCCCATTTGGCACCACACAGGTACCAAACCTATGAGAACATGTTCTCTGCCTGATAATGACCTGGCAGGTTTGGGTACCTGGATGCTTCTATAACCCTTCCTGGGCCCCTGGGCTGGCTATGACATGTACTTGGCTGCCCTGGGAGCCCAGGCAGCCGACAAAATCCTCTCCCAAGGCACAGCCACGCTGCAAAACCCCTGCCCTCGATCAAAGGCAGCTTCCAAAGCAGGGAATGCCGCTGGCAGCAGTGTCGGGTCAGGGCAGCCCTTTGGCGATGCTCCTTGGCACCCGCCCTCCCGCAGCATCCCTTGCCAGGGCGAGGAAGAGGAGGAGGTGTCTGCAGTTCCTCCCTCGGGCCAGGGGACACAGGAGCAGCCCCTGCAGCGCTGCTCGGAGCAGTGCCACATTCTGGCGGCGTTTGGTATTTGGGGTGACAGGAAGGAAGCTCCATTGTTCCTCTTTTATTGTTTTGTGTTTCCTAAGTGGGACCAGCACCCTCCTCCCGCAGGAGCAGCTCTGCCCGGCTGCGGAGCTGATCCAGCCCTGTGAAAGCCAACGCTGTGCCAGAGGCAGCTCCTGAGTGCTGGGAGAAGGGAAACGCGGGGAGAATTGTCCCTGCTTTCAGCACTGACTGGCACTGGCAGCACGTGTGTGGATGAGGAATGGCTGGGGCAGGGTTTGGATTCATCTCGGAGTCCCCCTGCTCCCGGTCAGGTTTGTATTCCTGGGTCACCATGGTACTTTGTCCCTGTACATGGCCATTTAGGGGGTGGCAATTCAGGCCAGCTGTGATGGGAAGGGACAACCCCAGCACGACGGTCACAGGGAAGAAGGATGACATTGGCTGAGCGGCCATTCCCAGCTCCGTGCCGTGATCTGGGGAGGATGTCGGTGCTCCCCGGGCATGGGATGGTCCAGCCCCCCACACCTCGTTCTGCCCCACACACCCAAACCCCAATAATCCAAACCACAGCACAACTGTCCCAGCAGCAGCTCCATTCCCCTTTGGAAGGTGCCCTCAGCTGCAGGTGGCACAGAGCCCTCCGGGGCCAGGATCCATCAGGAACATTTCCAGAGCCCCCACAGGATGGATATGGCTCAGGCACCCACTTTGCACCACAAACACTGGAGCCATGAGCTCACTGCATCCCAGAAACCCCAGGGCAGCTGCTCCAGCCTTCCTGAATTTCTGCAAAAGGTGCAAATTTCCATTTTCCCAACTGCAGCCAGGACTCCAGGAGCCCAGCACGGCGGGTTTGCCTGGAGGCAGCTTGGGAAGCTGCCGGTGCTGAGCAGCCTTGGCCTGCAATGAGAGCCAGGAACAGGCAGGAATTTTGATGAGAAATGTTTGTTTTCTTTTAAAATAGTTTTAATTGTGGTTGCAAGGAAGGGAGCCGCTGGAATTGTCCCTGTTTCCCTGAGCTTGTCAAAAATGAGAGGTTTGGAGCACTTAAAGAATCACCAGCAAAAGGAGGTTTGATATAACTCTGTCACTCTGTTGCTTATGGTATAGATAAAGCACACCAAGGATAATTGGATTAAAAGCAATCTACAATGATTTAGGTGAAAATGGGGACACAAAAAGGTAAGGAGGGAAAAGTCAGGGATGCAAAGGGGTAAGGGAGACCCTGCCAGCTGAGTCACCAGGTGCAGAGGGGATCCCCTTGCTAAATTTAGTCTCAGACTGGATCAATGGTTTAAGCCTAAAGGATTTACTAGCACTTAATCATGACAATACCTCATTAACAAAGCATTGGCACTTGATCAATTGACTAATTTAGCTCTTACAAAATGATTCAAAGGGGATTTTCTATAATTATAACTATAATTTGATTATAAATCCAAAGTGGCAACATTCATGATGTGCAGACACAGACACAAAGAGTCTGCACAAAGGAACAGACCTGTGAGAGATCTCCCTCCAGTTCGGTGAAATACTCACATTGGTGCATCTTCTCAAGGGTGAAGGGTTGAGCCTCAAGGAGTTGGGGGGTATCAGCCCAGGCTCACCCATTGTTGGTCCTCTGGATTTCACAAACAAGAGAACCCATGAACACCAATATTCATCCTGCTTTGAAGGAGATGCTGGTGCAGCCTCTGCAGCCCAGGAGAGCCCAAAAGAACCCTGGTTACAGGGTCATGGGACAACTGACTTCAGTCATCAGTGAATTTCCATCCTGGCCACAATCTCAGTTGGTAGCTGTGGGAGTTTTCCTCAAAAAATCCCAGAACAAAAATATGATTCCATTCAGGCTGTTGTTCAGGCAGAAGAATAAAATCTTGAGGCTGTTTGTGAGAAAACATGAGCTCCTGAGATACCAGAAACTCTGGGAGCAGAGAGAGTTTCTGATAAACTCAAGGAGAGCACCCCTGTCCAAAAACTGTCAATTAAGGTGGAGGGCTAATGAGCATTCCTGAGCCCATAGTGCACCTGAGGGGGTTGGATGCACCACAGAGCCACAGCAAGGGGTCACAGGTCACCTCACCCACCTGCCCCAGTGAGGGGCTGCTCTCAGCCCATGCCTGTGGTGTCTTGGCTGCCCTGGGCTCACCGAGGTGCTGATGGAGCTCAGGCCTCCAGTCCCTGCTGCCCCAAAGCTGTTCTGTTACAAACTGCTGGGTCTGAGAGCTGATTTTAAAGCCCCCACACCAGCCCTGCCACGACACAGGTGGCACCAACCAGGGGCTGCTCTGGAACCCCTCAAAACACAGATCACCCCTGACCCACCCCAGCCCCGGTCCCGTCCTGTCCCCCTCACCATGGCAAGCAGCTCACCATGAGCAGCACCAAACCAAAGCCTGGATGACCAGGGACAGCTGCTTCCATGTGGTTCAGTTAACAGAGAGAGGAGAAAGCAATCTGAAAATTTAAAGCCAATCCCCTTCCTGAGCGAAGTGAAGCCCCAGACATTCCCTGCAGCCCTGGGATCCCGTTGGCTTCTCCCTGCCTGTCACACACAGACACAGGAGCTGAGTCGGGGAAAGTGCTCACCAGAACAATGTGTCTTCTTCCAGCAAAAAAATATTGACTTTATTGTAATTAGTGCTAGCGCTGACACCCAAGAGCTCAGGGAGAAGTTGCCAGGCACAGGGCCAGCTCTGCCCTGGGCTGTGGCTCCGTGTCCCTGTCCCATGGTGGGCACAGAGCCCCCCACAGCTGCCCGTGTGCCCCTGCTGGAGCCACTGTCTGCCCGAGGCTGGGACCAGCATTGTGGCCTCTTGCCCAAGCTCCTGCCAGGGAAGTCACAGCTCCCCAGGCCCCGCAGTGATGAGCCTTTGCTGGGAAGGCATTTGAGCAAGATGCCACCGAGGAGCTGGAGGGTGTCCCCTGCATAGGGGAGAAATCCAGCAGCTTCCTCCAGCATGGAACACCGAAATGACCTGGTGAGACCTCTGCTTCCCTGGTGACAAGGAGCCCTAGGAGGACAAAATGCCTCCAGCATCCCTTTGCTCCACTCCTGCATCCCCTGGGCTCCCACATCCCTTATCCCAGCCTCCAGCATCCCCCTGCCCCATTCCTGCATCCCCTGGGCTCCCACATCCCTTATCCCAGCCTCCAGCATCCCCCTGCCCCATTCCTGCATCCCCTGGGCTCCCACATCCCTTATCCCAGCCTCCAGCATCCCCCTGCCCCATTCCTGCATCCCCCAGGCTCCCACATCCCGGCTGGGCAGGGCACGGGGTGCTGGGCAGGGCACGGGGTGCTGTGCCAGGCTGGCCAAGGGCTGGGAAACAGGGTGTTAACGGGGGCAGCCGGGCCGGGCAGCAGAGCCCGAGGAATGAGGAAGCCGGAGCGGGTACCGTGGTGGAAAGGGCTTGGCACAGGCTGTGGAAAATGGAGGCCTAGAGAAATGTGACAGCAGGCTGGCCTGGCCGGCAGTACCACACAGGCATAGTTAAGCCTTCAAGCCTGCCATTGTTCTCCCCTAATTATTCCCACTCCCTGAGTATTACACCCCATAATTCAGGAAAGCTGAGTAATGGAAGAAACAACAGCAATTTTAATCTCTCAGTACCGGTGGTCTCCACCAAAAAAATGCTTTCAAGAGCTCTGCGGTTGCGACTTCCTCGGTTTGGTGGGCAGTGGAGGGGAGGGGGAGCACGGCCACTGGCCCCTGGGTGCTCAGCTGAGACCAGGGGCAAGGAGGTGAGAGGGTCAGGAGCAGGACCTTGCTCTGGGTGATGGGAGAGGAGCAGGAGGAACACGCTGGGTGCTGGGAGCATCCCCACTGGGTACCATGTGAACTCTGTGCCAGCAGCTGGGCTGGTGTTGGGGTGGTGCCATCTGAAGGGTGAGGACTCCGAGGTCCCCAGTGGGGAGGAGCAGAGCCAGCCAAGGCACCCACCTCACTTGGCACAGTATCTTCTGCCTCTCAGCTAAGCCACAGAGAACTGGGCATCAGTTTATTGTCAAAGCATGTTTTCCTTCCTGGGAACTGGCTTTCAGGAAAGGAAATTCTGAGCTCCCTAGAAATGCTCTTGCTTTTTGACAAAAACCACTGCGGTTTTGTTCCCTGAGGAGCAAGTTTTGGTAAACACATTCCCACTCCTGTGAGGAATGAGATCAGGAGTCAGCACTGGCAGCATCTGGGTGCTCTGGAGGAGCCCACATGAGCAAGAGAGACCCCCAGCCCTGCCTGTGCCCCTCTGCCCACTCCAGCACCCCTGGCCTGGTCCAGGCACCTGCACCATCCCACCAGCCCTGCTCCCACCATGGCTCTGAGCACAAGAGTGGTGGGTCAAAATGAGCCTCCAGCTGATTTATCACCTCCTGCCCATCAGATCTCAGGGAGCAGGAAGGGGAGGACAGACAGCAGTGCCTGCAATGAGCCCAGAACATGTGCACTGAGCTGGGGTGGGGAATCCCTTGGGAGCACCTCGAGGCCAGGACATCTGCCATTCTCCTGTCCCTCCATCCATCCTCCTGTCCCTCCCTCCCACAGTCCCCTCCCTCCCTCTCTCTACCTTTCCTCAGCTCCAAGCTGTGGTAAAAGCACCAAAACAAGCCCAGGTCTGCCCTGCCCCAGCTTTCTGTAGGCACAGAACTCACCAGCTGTAAACTACGCAACCATCCTCCCTCCCCTTGAAATTTTTAGCAATAGGAACACTCAGCCAAATAATCACGGAGCCAGGCAGGGAGCCCATCACAGCCATGCAGGGACTGTGCCAGAGCCGAGGGGATGGGGCCAGTGGGTTTGAGACAGTTCAGCCTCACTTCTCAGCAGCTGCTCTAAGGTTTGGCTGCAGGATGTTCATCTTCCCATTACGTTTGGGAGCAACTGGAGGTCACAGCCCTCACCCCAGGCACAAGTCTGGGCCATGGCTCTGCCATCCTGAGAGCCACTTGACAAGCCAGCAGCCCTGGGGCACAGCTCACCCTGCAGCCCCCCATGAGGTTTAACCCTAATGACACACAGCTCACCCTGCCTGTCCCCAGGTGCTGCCCCTCGTCCCCCGAGGGCCCCGAGCAGGGCAGGTGAGGTGGCCAGGGTGGCCCGAGGGTGACGGTGGCGGCGCTGCCTCTGTGTGGTCTGAGCCATCTGGAGGCACTTACAGCAAAACTGCAGCAATTGCGGAAAGATCAAAACTCTTCAGGCCAACCTTGATTCCTGGTGCATTTTTTGCATTTTTGAGGACTCGAGTCTATAACCTGACAGCAGGGAGGGTTGTTGCTTCCACAGCCCTGGAGCTCTTGCCATGGCACTGCCAGACTCCAGGAGTGATGGTTTGGCTGCCCTGGCACCACTGTGAGACCCCCGGGATCCTGGGAATGACCCCAAGGAAATGCTGTTGGGCCCTTTGTCCGTACCCAGCACTTGGAACCAGCACAGCTTCTGCTGGGGGGTCAAATCCCTGTGCAGGGCCCTGCAGAGACCCTGATCCCACTCACAGTGACTGGAAGGGGTGTTCCAGTTCTCACCATCCCTGGGAATAGCAGAGATGCCAAGAAGCAACTGACACCCACACCTGGCTCTGGAATGACAGGGTCCCATCCAGCTGTGCCCCCCTCCTGGGCCTTCCCACCCCCTGGGAAGCTCAATGAAGACCATGGGGAGGCAGATGGTGTCCCTGCAACCTGTGGAGGTCCGTGGTGGGTTACAGCAGGAACCCTGGGGCACTGCAGCACTGGGGCACCGTGGCCCTGCACAAAAGCCCCTCTGAGAGGTGGCAGCCCCAGCAGTTTTTCATTAGCTCAGTCCTTACAGTGGGGCAATGGAGAGGGCACAGGGGTGGTGGAGGGGGCACAGAGGAAGCAGCTCCCATGCCAGTCCTGCCCGTGCTGACTGAGTGGTTCAGCCATTAGCAGGAGTGGGGCTGTTTGGCTTTTCCCTTCTCCGCCTGGAAAGGGGCCACTTACTGTTTTACAACTAAAATAACAAATTATTTCATAGAGGCTGAAGCTGCTGGGAGCTCTCAGGTCGACCACAGTGTGTTGCTGGGGCAAGAACAGCCCCCTGAGGCCCCTCCCCAGCAGTCACACAAGTCCTGACCCAGGGTGCCCAAACTGTGCCCAAACTGTGCCCATGTAGATCATGGGCAAAGGGGGCACAAGGGATGGAGAAGGAGGAAGGGGAGCATCAGGGGCAAGTGCAGATTGCCTTTCCCTGTTAATGCTTACCCCACCATGAGGATCCCACTCCTTGGTGATGCCCAGGGAACCCCCAGCCCTGCATTCAGCTCTCTGGGGGGAGCAGACTTCGTGCAGTGCTGGGGCTGCAGCAGCCCCAGCCCCCTGGGCTGGTATCTGCATCCTGCAACCCTGCAACCCTGCCTGGTGATGCCACATCCCAAGCACTTGGTTTCCTCTGGGAAAGGGATGCTGAGCTGTGCCCCAGCTTCCTCTCGTGGGGCAGGCGGTGGGAACCAGCCCTGTTCCCTGCTCCCTGCCCTGCCCTCCGGAGCTGCTCACGCACTGTCTGGCCTCACAGACGGATCTCGGGTCCTGCAGGATGCAGCACCCACCGAGCAGGGCCCCACAGCCCCTCCCCAGGGCAACCTGCCGACAGCCCCAACAATAGTGTGGCTGATAAAACCCTAAAGCCACACGTGCTCTTTCCTGGCCTTGCCTGCTGTGACCCAGCCTGGTGCTGAGGGGTGGAACAGGGCTGGGGGAGCCAAGCCAGGGGTGCCAGGAACTTGGAGCCCACCAGGAGCTGGGTTGGTGCCTCTGCTCTGCCAGCCCAACCTCCTCAGAGAATGACCCCCGTAAAATGAAGCAGCAGCTGTTTGGTGGGTAATAAACCATTACTTTTTTTTCCTGTTTTACAACTAGTTTACTGCATAAACTTTTCAGCAGCTCAGCAGAGAACTGGGACAGCAAACCTCCTCCACGTGCTCTGGGCAGCTCCTGGAAGGGCACAGGACCCTGCCCTCATCCCATGGGATGGGTCCCTGGCACTCATGGGAGCACCCACACCAGTCACTGGTGCAGGAATGGAACAGGGAGGAAGGAAGGATGCAAACTGGGAGGGAGACAGCAGTTGGGTGACTGCTCCTGGTGTCTCTGTCCTGAGCCTCCCCTGTCCAGGGACAGCTGGTGGGCGCTGCGGGGTGACCCCAGGTCCAGGATGAAGCAGCCTCAGGATCCAGGGACTCTGTTCACCCTCCACTCCAGAGGCAGATTTACTACCTCAGAGCCAGGGGTGTTTATGGTGGGCTGGAATGCGTGTCCCCAGCACGTGATGAATTTACAATGTGCCAACGAGTGGATTTATTCCTGCCCCACTGTCAGTGAATTAATCACAGCAGGCACAGGAAGGCTGGAGATGCAGGTGGGGAGAGGTGCCCAGAGAGTGGGGTGACAGGGGCACATGGGGCACATGGTGGGGACAGTCCTGGCTCTAGTTTTGTTGGACTGTGATGAGCTCTGGGGCTGCCGTGTCCCCTCCAGGACTCCAGGGAAGGACTGGCACTTTCCAAGGATGCCATTGGGAACGGTTTAGCTTTCACCTTCCAATTCCACATGCCATTTCCAAACAGAGGTCCAGGGGCCACCAGCTCCCACCTGGGCTGGCGCTTTGCAGACAAGGGAGCCCTGGAAACTGTAGGTGAGTGCAGTTTTTCCATGCATGTGTATATAGGAGCAGAGTCAGCTGCCAAAGTAAATACAACCCTTCCCTTTCCAAAAATGTCCTCCAGGAATTGTAAAGGATCCTGGAGCAAGAATTCTGTCTCAGATCCTTTTTGCTTTCTGTTGGGGGAAGTGTATAAACCTGCTTCGGTTCAGCCCCAGCAAAGGTGACGTGCTAAGAGTGTTTTTTTATGACATGCACCAAAGGTGCTGGGAGCTGGAGCCACGGCCATGAGTACCCCGGGCAGGGCTCATGCAGGAAAACAATCCCAGTAAAGAGCTTTACAGCCACCGAGGAATGTGGAACCTCCACCAGCCCGGCCGAGGCTTGCAAAGCTAATTGCTTTGGGATTTGCTCTTTGGGGGGGTCGAGTCTCCATGGTTGCTGCCTCAGAGGGTCCCAGCTGCCCTTGCGGTTCATTAGGATGCTGAGCGGGGAACTGGAGATGCTTTTAGGAGGCTGCAGCGGTTGGAGGGTAAGGGAAGGAGCCCTGTGGTTCCCAGCTGCAGCTCTGCCTTCTCCCCTTACAGCCGGGGACCCTTCCTGCCCAGCGGGGTCTGCGCTCAGAGCTGGTGGTGCCGGTGGTGATGCCATGGCTGCCAAAAGCCAGGCACCGTCCCTGATCCCAGAGGGACCATTCCCTTCTATCAGACCCACTGGGACTCACCCCGGGCTGAACCCTCAGGCACAACCCCAGGGATGCTTTTTGAGGCTGATGCATCCTCGTGTGCCCTGGGGCAAAGGCTTCGGTGGCCGATGGGACACGGTGCTGTGCCCTCAGCCCTGTGCCCTCACCCCTGTGCCCTCAGTCCTGTGCTCGCAGCCCTGTGCCCACAGCCCTGTGCCCTCAGCCCCGTCCCCCCAGGCCCTGCTGCCCACATGTTTTCTTAACTGATCTTTTCTTGCTCATTTAAGTGACTTTGGAAAATGGGATTTTGGCTCTTAAATCGTTCAGGGGCTTTTGAAAATTTGACTCTAAATACTTTCCGAAGTGCATTTGTATGAAGTAATTCTCTCCAACCTCCCACAGTGGTAGTCAGATTGCATTTAATCCATCACTGAATGTTCCCGAAGGCTGGGATCTGGCACCGCGCTCCACACGGAGCCGTGGCTCGCCCCGCACTGTGCCGGCACCGCCACACCCTGTCCGGTGTCCTCCTGCCTGGGGCACCCCTCACCTGTGTGTCACCACCAGCAAAGCCAGGGTGATGCCCCTGGCCCCTCGTCCCTGCCCTTGGCACACGGTGCCAGCACCCTGAGCGGGCACGGCAGCACCCCCCAGCTCTGCTCAGCACTGCCAGCCCAGCCCCTGGCCCCTTCCCACCCCCAGGGCACATTTTCCTGCTGAGAACCAAGGGCTGGTTTTCCGAGCACAATTATCCGTCTTGTGGAAACATGGAAACTATATTCCAATGCACAGGGCTGATTTGATTATGTCCATGACCCACTGAAATTAAGTTATGGCATTTTTCGGTCCTAAACTGAATTATGTCTCCTCCTTCTTTCTTGTTCCTCCTGTTCAGAGCAGTGGGATGGCTGGGATGGGGATTTTGGCAGGGAGTGAGCCCAGGACCCCATGAGCAGCCCTGGGGTGCAGCAGTGCTTGGTGCTGGTTCACGTGTGGCCGTGGCAGGGCCAGTGTGATGCCAGGGACACCATGGAGTCCTGGCACAGCAGTGGGCACAGGACTGCCAGGGGATAAAGACACTGGAGCCACTAAATCCTGTGCTAAACCCGGCTTCCCTTTCCCACTGGGAAGGAGAACACTCAGCAGTGGCTCAGCACAGTGCTGAGAGATACCAGTTGTTGAGCTCAAATAAGTAAATTTTAAGCGGAATGAGTTACAGCGAGTTCTGACACTGGGTGAGTTGGGATGTTGTTTGCTTTCCTCGCTCAGCATGAGTTTTGCTGCAGCCTTGAGCTGTGAGCTATTAGCTCACACCTGGACACATTTGGGGCTGGAACAGAGTGAATTTCATAGTAATTTTCCCAGTAGCTAGTAAAGTGATGGGTTATGCCTTTTTAGTAATAGACGAGTATTGATAAGATACAGATGGTTCGAGTGTTGCTCAGTAATCTTCATCCAAATCATACATTTTTTTCAGTTCCCTGTGCTCTGCCAGCAAGCAGGTGCACACAGCACCCAAACCAGAGGGTCAGGACACTACAGCTATCAGCAGAAACTGCAACCCCACAAGCTCAGAGCAGTGACCACCCTTCAGGCAACAGAGAAAGAACCCAATGAGGGGTTAGAAGACCCCAGCCCAAAAATTAGCAATGCTGGGCAGCAGGAAGGAGCTGGTGCATGGCCAGGTCTGATGAGGGCAGCAGGGCCAAGGTGGCACAGGCAGGTGACGTGGCTGCACCCCAGGGTCCATCCTGGTGAGGGGTCAGACCTCACAGGAGCGATGTCAGGCGAGAGAGGCCGGCACAGAGTGAGGCTGCAGCCGATGGTTTGCTCTGTGGGACAGAGGAATGTCTGTGCTGGCAAATGAGTCTGTGAGCAGAGGAAATGCTTTGCCAGTGAGAGCTCTGGTTAAACAAGGCTGGTTCACTTCTGCAGAAGCTCCTGTGCTGGTGGAGGCCCCTCTCTGCTCTGCCCCATTCCCAGGGGCTGCAGGTGGGACAAGGACGTGGGAAGGAGAGCTGGTACTGCCGGGACACGGGAGCTGCGGTGCTGAGATGGTGGCAGAGCAGTTGCTGCCAGCGGCCATCCCAAGGCAGTCCCGGAGCAGCAGGTGACGGTGCCGTGGTTCAGCCGAGCTCAGCCATGTCCAGGAGGAGCCTTGGGGCTGCTCCAAGTTGCTCACTGCGGTCCGCGGTAGGGACCAGCCGCGGGTGGATCCCCTGCCCTGCCTTCTCGGGGCACGGAGGGGACCCCAGCACATCACAGCACATCACAGCACATCAGCATTCCTGGGAGCAGGGCCCGGCCCCACGGCGGCTGCTCGCCGGGGGAAGGCATTGAGGGGGGATTAGCCGTCTGATGCCCCCCTTGCTCAGGCGCTTAATACAGAAAACAAACACCCTTATGCACCCAGCGGCCTCCATCCCGACGGGCTTTCTCCGTGCCCGTTGCCTGAGCAACCCTAATCTGCCTCTCGGGGCACACCGGGGCCCTGCACCCCCGGCCCGTGCACCCCAGCCCTGCGGCAGTGCCGGCGGTGTCCCGGCTGTGCCTGGCACGCGGCTGCCAGCGGGATGCCACGGCTCCTCCGCCTTGGGAATGGGCAGCACACAGTGACTGGGAAAGGTGGGAAGTGGGGGCTGCAGGCACCTCAGTCGGCCGAGACTGGGACATCTCTGTCCTGGTGTGTGATTTGAAGCTGTGCCGAATCACGAGGCAGAAGGACCTGGCTGCACTGGCACCGTATTTCCCAATTCTTCTGCCCAGGGGCAACAGGATTTTTGGAGTGCTGAAGTTCCTCCATCATAGGAAAGGGGGGCACCTCCTGCTGTGGTCCCGTGGCCACAAAGGGAGCACACGGAAGATTTAGGGGAGCATGAAGGCAACGCTGCTCAAGCCCTGGCTTGCCAAGTGGGCCAAGAAGGGGAAAGAGGGTTGGACCACACTGCGCCCCATCCCAGGGGCAGTCAGCACCCAGCCCTGGGGGTTCTGCACACGGAGGGGGCTCTTTTTCCACCCCGTGGCTGGTATTGCTGTCATCAGCATCCTCAGGGCACTGGGCATCCCTGTGCGGGGAGGCGACAGGGAGGGTCGAGGGGGCCGTGCCCACGCTCCCCTGTCCCGCGCGGGGGGTGAGGAGGGGCCGGGGCCGCGCTCCCGGGGATGTGCGGTGCGCGCAGTCTCCTTCCCGCGCCGGAGGAACGGCCGGGCTGGGACCGCCGTGGGGAGAGAGGAAAAAAGAGGGAAAAGAGAGAAAAGAGGGAANCTCCGCTCCGCCGAGGGGACGTGAGGTAAGGGTCCGCTCCGCTCGGGATGGGGTCAGGGCTCCGCCGCTCCCGCTCCCCTGCGCGTCCCGCGGGTCGCCCCGGACTCGGGCAGGAGTTGAGCCCGTGGATTTTCCAGTCACGAGTCCCGCGATTCTGGTGCCGTTTCCCCGAGGAGCACTGCAGGACGCTCCAGCCATCCCTTCCCGGGCAGGTCTGAGCCCGCTTTCTTCTATTTTTCCTTTTCTCATCCCTTCTCCCTCCTCTCACCCACCTCAGTCGGGTCCTTTTCCCAGGGAATCCTCCCCAGAGCCTCCGCCGTCTCTCAACACCCAGCCCTTTCTTTCTGCTGTTAGGAAATATGTTTGTAAGAACAAAAGTGTTTTGGGGAAAGTGCCATGACCTTTGGGACAGCCGCTGCTGGCACTCACTGCCCCGGCCCTGCCTGGAGCTTGTCCCCTCCTGCAGCTGCCAACATCTGCATCCAACAGGTACCGGCACCATTCCCAGATACCGGCACTGCGGCGCCTTCTACAAACACCTTGGGAAATGCAAGGTGCTTATTTTATTTAAGGTTTTTTTTTAAAAGCGTTGCTGTTAATTGGCTCCTGAGCTACCAGGTTCCCCGGCTTTGAACATTCCCAATAAGCCAGGAAAGATCCCCCCTGTACAGTAGCCCCAGGCCAGGCAATAACCTACCGGAGATATTTCTCATCTATGGGCAGCTTTGCTATAAGGAACATGTTTAATAAATCATAAGGCCGGTGAATTCCTGGGATTTTTATTGCTTCTGTAAAAATGCAGTTTTGATCCGTCTGCGAGGGACACTGGGAAACAAAGCGGCTCCTTTCAGAGCCGGATCCTACGAATTTAGGACACGGAGCTGGCAGTGGGGCTGGTGGCTGCGAGCCCCTGGGACAGGGGCAGCTCCGTGGTGAGAACGGGGGCTCCCGGGGCTGTTCTGCCCCTCCGCTTTGAGGGACCAACGTAACTCGGGTGCCTGGAGCCCTGTCTTGGCTTCTCTCATGCCCCTGGGGCTGCGGACACAACCCGTGTGTGGAGCCGAGGCAGCGATGCCAGGGGAAACATCACAGCTGGAAACACAGCAGGGCTGCGCCAGGCTTCCAGTTACATTTTTCCTCCTCGCCCTGTTGCCCAAGGGGAAAAGAAGCAGCAAAACCCAAACTGCGAAAAAATGGGAGAAATTCTTGCAGGAAGAATCGCCTGGTTTCTGTCAGCCCATCTGACCCGTTCCCTTGGCAGTGGGGAGGCAGATTGTGTCAGTCAGTTTGGGCAGAGGAATGGCAATAAAGTGATTTTCTTCGCGTGTTCCAATCTGAAAACTAGGGTTTAGGGGTGGGAGCAGAGCTGAAACGTGAACGGCACATGGAGACAAGAACCTGGGAGCTGTCAGGAATGCACTGGGATTTTGGAAACTGTGAGCTTTGTGGCCAGAGAGTTGTTTGTGGGTTGAAGTGGGTGGTGGAAGGTGCTGGGCTCTGCCCCACTGTGCTGGCCTGAACTGAGGGGCCGGGCTGCCCTTGGCCGTGGAGGCAGTGGTTTCATGATCGGGATTTGTCCCGTCTCCTGCCATGCCTTTGTTTTAGGCTGTGCGGAGCCCGGCCGCAGAGGCGGGGAGGGAACGTTTCTTTGTACAGGGAAGCATTTAAATTCTTTACAGTGATTCATATATTCCATTCATATGAAACACAGTCCTGCAGAGTGTGAATGGGGACTGGGGGTTGGGGATTTTTTTAAGGCAATAAGCCCTAGAAGTGTCAAAAGTTATTCACACCTTGGTGAAATCAAGGATATTTCTGTCCGTGGCTCTTGGCAGGGACTCAGCACGGCTCGCCTTGTGTCGGGTTTTCGGTTTCCCACTTGGATATGAAGCAGGGGGAACGTAGGGGCAGCGCTCTAGTTCCCCCTGCCCAGCCCTGGAATGTCTCTCAGTGCCGGAGGGGCCCAGCACAGGCTGTGCCCGGGGGTCGTGTGGCAACCCCCGTGCTCGGCCCCACCAGGGCTCGGTCCCCAATGGGTTGGTCACACGTCCAGAAAGCCCCAGGGCTGGTGAGCAGAGCCCATGGCTGGGCAAGGTGCTGCCCCTCATGTGATGGTCAACAAGGCTGTGGCCAAAGCTACAGACCAGCTGTCCCCATTGGGGCAGAGCCTGCCCTGTTTGTCCTCAACACAGGAGACAGGAGCAGCCCAGAGAGGGAACGGGCCCCTCCTGGGCCTTTTTGGGAGTACTGGGACCTTTGAACGGCTCCAGGAATCAGGCATGACCCTGGGGGCACTAACCTGCTCTGGGAAGCTGCCAAATCCCTTTTGAGGAGCGTTAGTTTGGGGAAAACCAAGAGGAGTGGCTGGGGGCTGAGGGGTCAGGAGAGCATCTCCCCAATATCACAATGCACCCCACGTGTGGCGCTGGTGCTCACGGGGGGCTCTCGCCTCCACTAGACGCTCTGGGATTCTTTGAGCTGCAGTAAATCCTCTCCGAAGGAACCAGGAAGACAGTTTTATGGCTGCTGGGGAGGCAGATTAGCAGGGTGTTGTTTTCCGTGCTGATCCATCACGGGATGCCGGCGCTGTGCGGTGCATCCGAGCGCTCGGCTGCTGGCGGGCGGCGCAGCCTCTCCCGTGAAGGTGGAGATGAAACTGCCTGGTTTTAATGTTCTGCCTGCTCTCAGGATCTGTGATGTGAGGGGCAAAACCGCCTCCCCGGGCCCCACGGCCAGGCAGCAGCCGGGCTCCTCACACTGGGACAATGACGGATCAAGGGGATTTGGGCAACGGCACCTGCAAAAGGCATTAACCCGGCGGGGAGGGCGTAGGGGCCGGTCCCGTCCCATCCCCACACACCCCTCTGCCATTCTCTCCTATTTCAGCTTGTCTGCAGCCTGGGAAGGAGCAGAGTTTCCATTCCTCTGCACTAAAGAAAATGTCTGTGACAATAAAATCTCAGAGTGCGAGAGGGGGAGGGATAAAAAGACACCAAATTGCATTTATCTTTCCCTTGCTTCTTGCTCTGTTCTCTGTGGGAGAGGGTGCAGGCCATCAGCTCTGTTGGGCACATTCTGAGCTCTGAGCCTCTGCAACTCTCCATGTGCTCTGTGTCCAGCTAATTTGGGAGGATAAATAACTACCTTAGCAAAGGTGGTGAGAGGCATCCACTCATGCCCACTCCCTCCTTCACACTCTGGGGTTCCCTGTCCTGGACATTTGGGGAGCAAGGCTGGGTGCTGCTGGAGTCTGGCTGTGTCCTGCAGCAATGTGGGGGGACTGGGACACTCGGGACGGCAGCTGAGGTGGGGCGATGCCCCACACTGCCGGCCCCCCCGGCTCTCCGCTCCGCTCAGGGCTCAGCTGCACGTTGCTTCCCTGCGTTGGCGACTTGGACGCCGGCACAGACATAATAAACCACTTTTCCTTTTCCCTTTGTCACCGGAGCCGCTCCTGAGTCACATCCCTGGCCGCCTGGCTCTTCCCCAGGGCTGTCTGCTCTGGCTGCATAACCCTGAGCATCGGCTGCGAACTTCAAAGCGACGGGATCCATCCCGGCCGGGAAGGGCTGGAGGGATGGCAGCGCTCCGGGAAACATCTGTGCGGGGCTGGGGGGGTGCAGGGGCTGGCGCGGCCGGCGGGATGGGGTGGGATGGGATGAGATGCTCCACTCTCCAAAGCCCAGCTCACCTCTGGGCATTGCTCAGCTGCTCCCAAGGAGGTAAAGGAGCTGGACCCTTCACCAAAGCTACCTCCTGTGTTCTCTGTGCCCCTGTACCTCTGTGTCCTCACAGGAGCATCCCACCAGGGACCTCATGGCCCCCGCTGGCTGCTGCTTCCCTGCAGTGCTTCTGAGCTTGGCCAGAGGCTGCAGATGGGATATGGGTGCTACCAAAATTGGGATGAGGGGAAAAAGAAGCCAAAGGTGGCAGTGTGAGGGTGTCTGCTGTTCCCTCAACCCAGTGTCCACAGAATGTTCCTGTGGCCCCCAGCCTTGGTGTCAGCCAAGCTCATGGAACAAAGCTCCAGATCACAGGAGCATCTGCAGCCAAAATCTGCAGAGCAGCCGGGTCTGGTCTCCCTGACCTTCCCCGGGGCCGAGCCCGTCCCACTGGCCCATCTGGAGATGTTTGTCCTCAGAAGCTCTTCCAGGCACTTCTGTGCAGGACAGGACTTAGCAGGGAGCAGTCAGGGAGGAGGACAATGTCCACCTGCTGTGGATGTAGAGGTCAATGCAAGGTCTTGCCCAGTTTGGCTATTTTGCACCAAACACCTGAGTCCCTGTTCCTCGAAGTGTTTCCAGGCAGGATAGGCCCCAAGAATTGCCCCAAACCAGCAGATTTCTGCAAACCTGCTGCATACCCAAGCAGCCTGGCAATGCTGGACCCCTGGGATCTCTCAGTGCTCCTGTGCCTGCCCCACAGAGCTCTGGCTGTCGCCGAGAGCCTCTTTATTGTTCTGGTGGAGGGTTTTGTTTCACTGCTGCCTTCCAAGTTCCCAGGGATCTAAATTCTAAAGCAGGGTCTTGTAAAGAGCCCCGTCCAGATGGGCGAGATGATATTGCTGTATCAGATGAGATCTATCCCTGTCTTTATCCACAGACAATGCAGCAGTGGGAGCAAACAAGGATAGAGCCTTTCTTTGGAGGCACATTAGCCAAATCAGAGCCTTTGCTTTGTTTTGTGCTGAAACCCAAGACCTTGAGGCCAGACCACCTCGGGGAGCTGCCCCCACCCCTGCAGCCACGCGAGGATTTACCCCTTTTCCTGGTTCCCGTGTTCCAGGCAGGGCAGGGCAGCAGGTCCTGCCCATCTCATTGCTGAGGTGTTTCCTGTCCTCCCTCACTGTTGGAGCTGTCTGTGCCAAGGGCTGGGAAGGGCTCAGTGTTGCCACAGGGACTGGGCAGCACCTGAGCCTCTTCTGCCCTTGGACACCATGAAGGTGGGAGATGCTTTGGTTGTGCCCCTTCATTATGGGAGAGTTGAGCCCACTCTGACAAGTTGGGGCCATTCAGAGCAGCCGAGGCCACTCTGTGCACTCACTTGTGGTGATGCTCAAACCCTGTGGCCAATTCACCTGCTTTCAGATTTCATTACAAGATCCAAAATTCAGCCCAGGTTTGTTTTACGAAGTTACCGGAGGCTGAGACAGCCTGGGACTGATTTATGGCTTCCCATCAAGATCATGTGGTTTCACCACGAAACTTGGAAGCTCTGGCTGCATTTTTTCCTTTGGAGATTTTGGCTTCACTCCAGGAGCAAGAGTGTGAATCCAGGGTGTGCATCAGGGCTGGAGCATTCGGGTGCTGCGAGTGAAATGGAGGAGATATGGATTGCCACAAGGAGAATATTTGTGTCAGGACAGCACAGCCATGGTTTTCAGGGAAGCACTGATAAGGCGGCGGGAGGCTTGGCTGCAGCAGGTCCTTTGCTCTCACTGTAAAGCTTTCATTTCAACACTCACCACTTATCGCCCTCACATCCTGCTCCATGTCAGTGGCTGGAGCAGCTTCCCCTGCAATGGTGTGCCCAGGCAGACTGGGAAGTCCTGCTGCCTTCCCCTCTCTGGACCCACGGGGTGAGCTGCCAGTGCCCACCGGGGCTAAATATGTGGGCTGTTGCCAGAAAAGCATATTTCCAGCCTCAAACATGCATTGTCAATGACTGCAGGAAGGTATTTCACTGCTCTGTGTGTCGTGAGCCAGCGGACGGGAACAAGCTGACTTTTATTGCTATTTCTTCATATTTCCTGATATTGCCAGTTTGGCACTCACAACCCACAGGCAGGTCCCAATGGGGCTGGGTTTGGATTACAGTGGTGATACCTCTGTCTTTGCTTTGCCTTTAATTTCAGGTGCTTTGAGCCCTGAAGGGGTGAGCTGATAACCTGGGAAGGCAGAGCCTGCAGCCCCAGGGTGGGCAGTGCAGGCATTCAGAGCAGATCCCAAACCAGGCCAGCAACGAGGGACTGTGCCTGGGCACTGCAGGAACACAGAATCATTAAGGTTGGAAAAGCCCTCCAAGACCATCAAGTCAACAAATACCCTCATGCCCACTAAACTATACTGTGAAATGCCACGTCCACTTGTTTTCTGAACGCTCCCAGTGGTCCTGACTCCCCCACATCCCTGAGGAGTTGGGGCATCCCCCTGGTCACAGCAGCACGAGGGTCCCGCAGCCCAGAAACCGCCGTGGGCCCATGGACTCCTGAGGGTCACATTGTGGGGGTCTCAGCAGCTGGCTCGTGGCAGTGCATGAGCAGAGGAAAAGAGCTTTGTGTTACATAAATAACAAGGTCAGGGCCCTGCTCCTGCTGCACTTGCTGCCGAGCATCCCCTGGCGCGGGGGCCGGCGGGACAGCGGAGTCGCTTCAGGGCTTGGGTGCCTTTGTGGTTTTAATTTAGTGGCTTTTTAAACTCAAGATGAAAGGGAGAGCCGGGCAGGGCAGCAGCAGTTCCCCTGTCTGTGTCCAAAGGAAGCTGGTGGGGCTGTGCTGAGCACCAGTGGCTCTGTGCCCGCTTCCCAAACCTCCACTCGCTCCTTCCCACCGCCAGCACGGACACATCTGCACCACGAATGGACCTGGTCTGGGCCAGCACCGCACCGTGCTAGGAGGTGCCAGCTGGTGTGGCAATGTGAGATGGTCCCAAGGGTCTCAGTGTGGGAAACTCAGGTGTCCAACACCGCTCCAACAGCCGGGCACTGTTGGTCTTTTCCATTACACCTTCTCCCATCGCTGTTCATTAGAGGCCATGTGTGATGTCATTGCCAACCATCAGCTGTGGGCCAGGACAAGACCCCAGCTCTCCTCAAGCAGCCATAAACTGAGCTGCACGAGGAGTCTGTAATTATTTTATGCCAAGCCTGGTATTTTCCTGCCCCCAGAGGAGGCACCAGAGCGAACAAGAGCAGGCCCGTGCCAAACCGTGCCCGGGCAGCGCTTTTATGAAACCTTGGGTTCGTCAGAATTAATTTCATTTAAAACATTCTTCTCGTTTTTCATAAAGCACAGCAAATCCGCGGTACTTAAGGCAGGAATGCAGCCAGAGCCTGCGGGGCAGGCGGCGAATTACCCGCGGCAGATGGGCTGTGACGGCGGGGTCGCCTGTGGTCCCGGCCTCGGCTTCCTGGGGGCTTCTGTCTGGGGAGAGGGGAGATGCTGCAGTGGGACACAGCAGGAGCGGGGCTGCAGCAGCCCCCTCCCGTCCTGTTCTCCCAGGAGATGTGGGAGTTCAGGTGTGTTTGTCCCCAGAGGTCAGTGAATGCCGTGGCTCTTCCCAGCCCAGGGCTGCAGGTCCTGCATGAGAGGGATGGGGCATCACAGATCACCTGTTTGAGCCCCCTGGTTGGTGACAGCTGGTCCAGGGGTGGAACCTGGTCCAAAGCCTGAGCAGAACTGCTCAGGTTGCCAATAATTCCAAGTGAGTTTTGGGGCTGGAGGTACCTGGTCAGGGCTGGGGGCTGAAGCAGGACAGTCCTGCACACAAAGGTGTGAAAACCAGGGCTGTGGAAGAAGCAAACCTCTGTCCACTATTGCTGGAGGCATGATAGGGGCACATTCCCAAAGACAAGATCCCTGCAGAGCTGCTGCTGGGGAGCTCCTGGCATGGGATGGGGTTTGCTCTTTGAGGCCCAGTCGCAACTGAAGGAATAGCTTAAAAATCCCATCATTTTGGAGCACAGCTCCACTGGGAGGGGGTTTAACTCCTCTCCCTTCAGCCTTTCCCCCTCTTGCAGCCCCCCAGAACAGGACCCTGGTGGGCGTCTCAGTCAAGTGTCCTCTCAGGATGCACATGGGAGCTCATGACCTTGGGTGACCTCAGGGATCCGGCCTTGAGAGCAGGCACGGGACGACCCCATGGGAGTGAGAAGCCAGAGGATGCTGATGGATTCGTCCTGATCCCACTAGGGGCTGGGATCACTCCTTGCTGTGCTGGGAACTTTGTTTGCTTCAAACCTCCACCTCCCGCCGGGCTGGTGAGGCCTGGCCTGCCAGGGAGCTGGCAAGGGTGAGGAGGGGGATTAGAGGGTTTAGCACTTGTAGAGCCTCATCTTTTATCCTGTTGCAGGGAAATCCATGGCTCGCTCTTCCCTGCTCCTGCACAAGCCCCGTCAGAGCTGGAGCTGCCCTTTCCCTCCACGTGTTGGCCACTGACTGGGATGGACTGGGAGATGGGTTTGGAGCAGCACTGAGGGTCCACACGGTGCCCAGAGCCCTCCAGGCACCAGCCAGCTCAGTTTTGGCTGGATGGAGCTCCAGAGCACAGCCAGGTGCCCGGCTGGTGGCATTTGCCAGCCACAGGATCAGGTTGATCTGTGGCACTCCATGGTTTGCCATGGAGTGTGAGAGTGCAGGGCTGGGCATGCAGCTTATTTTGGTTAAATCGAGTTTTCTCCAAGAGACTGGGGGGCACAGGGAGCCTCCAGACAAGGGGCTTTTGTGAGCTGAGTTGCAAGCCGATCCCCTTTTGTGGTTTTGCTTTTTTGGATGATACAATTTGTTATTCCAAGAACTATCCAGCAAATGGACCCCATTAGCTGAGTCCCTGGAGCAGCTGGAGCTGGCGCTCAGGGTGCTTTGTCTGTGCCCACCTTGGTCCTGTGGGAGCACTGGGGCTGTGGCACCACTTTGCCCCCGGATGGTGCCTGGGGCAGATGGGGGACAGGAGTTGCTCTCCCTCCTTGCTGGCTGTGCTGACGGGGCATCTTACGGGATTAGCCTGGACTGGGACCAGCGGAAAGCGCCGTGTTTGTTGAATTCCCAGTCACACTCGTGTCCCTGGCACACATTGACAATAACCCAGTTGTTGCCGTGTTGCCGGGGGCTGGAGCCAGTACTGGGGGAGTCCCTCCATAGGGGCACCCCTTTCACCCCCTTGGACAGGGCTGGACCCTCACCCTCATGCTTGGTGGGAGCTGTGGGAGTTTGAATCCCTCTCTGCCTTTGGGCACGAGCGCTTTCCTGGGGAGAGCACTGGCTGCCATCGAGGCCAACTCTCCTGGTGGAGTGCCTGGGGAGCAGGGTGGGAAGCAGGGGGCAGCTGCAGTGCCAGGGGTCCCACGATGGCTCTGCAGATCTCACACAGGTCCCTGGCACTGAGCAGCAGCCCCTGCACTGGGGGCAGCACACAGGATCCCACTGGCAGACCCTCACCTTCTCCACACAGCCCTGGCACAGCCGGTGCATCCAGGGGGGCTGCGTGGATGCCGTGGCACTCTGTGCTGTGGCAGCCTGGTCCTGGGGCCGTCGTGCCAGGCCATGGCCACTGGGCCGGGTGGTCCAGCTGGAGCATCCTTGGCCTGCTCGGCGCTGCCTCCCGCCGTGCAGGGATGCTGCTGCCTCTGTTTGTCTTGGCTCTGATGGGATTTTTCCCGCATGCGAGCGGCTGGAGCTGGGCAGGAGCCAGGGGGTTTATAAATAAAAGCTTCAGACACCTCTCTGGGTGGTGCTGAAAGCTCCTGAAATAGCCCCACCACCCTGCCATGGCACGCAGGGACTCCGTGTTTGCAGAGGACACCCCGGGGCTCCCCCAGCTCCCTGACCTCGCCTTGGCTGGGCTCACACCCACCACAACGTGCTGCCTTGGCCAGCCAGGACGTGTCTTTACTCCCACCAGCCTCCTAACGGGATGTGTCACCTGGAGGTGGCAAGGAGGGATGTCCAGGAGTGGGCAGCAGGTGCCAGCCATGCCTGGGGATGTGCCTGCTGCACGGGCTGGGTGCAGGAGCATTCCTGGGGCATGGGGTGTGCTGGCACCACACACACGGGCCATTGGCTGCCACAAAGTGGCTCCTTGGCCAGCTCTGGTGCATGGAGAAGGTCAGGGGGTGAGCACTGACCTTATGGCTTCACCTCCCGTTGCTGCCTGGTCACACACCGTGTTGGTGCCTGGCCCGGCACAGCCAGGGATGGCCGGAGGCCGTGGGACACTGACCTTTCATGGCATTTGCTTTCCATTGACTCATCCTGACCATGGTCTGGCCCTGGCAGAGCCCTGCGGGGGCCGTGGGAAGGGGCAGCCATGACTTCCCAACAAAAGGAGCTCGGCAGTGGGCAGGAGACAGTGCTGGGAGCCAAGTGCAGGGGCAGGACCCCGTCCAGGGCTGCTCGGACCAGCCTCCCCCACTCCCCACTGCCCACAGGGTGCCGGGGGGATGGAGGCGGCTGCAGCCCCCAGTGCCCCCCTTGGAGGCCAAGGGCCAGAATAGACAGGGGGTTCCTGGCACACAGCCACGACCAGAGCCCTCCTCCCACCCCACCACATTCCACCCAGGGCCTGACATTTCAATGTGCCGAGCCTTCAGAAAACAGCATTTTAATGCTCTTGCGGTGGAAAATGTCCGTGGGCTGGTGCAGGAAGGCTCCTGGGGGCCGGCTGAGCCGTGGGTGTGCCAGGCACTGGCTGAGCCCTGCCAGGGCAGCTGGGTTGGGGTGGGATCCTCTGGAGCCCCACGCCTCTCCGAGACACCCCTGTGATCTCAGCCAGCTCTGCAGATCCTGGTTATTTCATGGCACTGGTGGGGCTGGTGCTGCCCATCCTGGGTGGGTCCTGCAGCTCCTCGAGGCAGAGGTTTGAGGTCTGACCTGCTCATGGTGAGTGTGGAGGGGGCTGTCACCCTCCCTGGGCATTGCCCATCACCTTTCCCACCTCCAGAGCTTTTCCCTGCCTCAGTCCCACAATAACTCCAGGTTGAAGGTTGAAGGGTTCCTTGGGCTTCTTTCTTCTTCTTCTTTTTATTTTGGTTGGGTTTTTTTTAAGAATTGTCCTCTAGATAAATGGGCTTAAATGGCAAATTTAATTTTTTCCCCATAATGGCTCATAAATGCCAGGCCAGTGTGGCAGCACAGCACCCGCAGCAGTGCCTGCCCAAACTGGGACTGCCACATCCCTGCCACTTCCTAGAAGGCAGCAATATGCCAGCGCCTGCCCCACGTCAGGTCTGATCCCTGGATTGGGTTTGATCCCTGGGTCTGGGTCTAATCCCCAGGTCTGGGTCTGTTCCAGGGATCTGGGTCTGCTCCTGGCATGGGGAGACAATGGGGATCCCTGTTGGGGTCCCTTGGGTGCAGTAACGGTGCCAGTCCCCTCCCCAGCACCAGGGCAGCCTCTCAGTGCCTGTGCCCAAAGAAGTGGGTGCCCCTCTGCCAAGGCAGGGGTGCTGGCTGAGCTCAGCACCGTGCCACTGGCAGGATGAGCCCCTCTGGGCAGTGGGGACAGAGGGAGGTTCCCACACAACACAGCCTGGAAGAAAACTTGGAGTAAGCTGAGTGTTTTTCCAGCTTGAAGCCTAAACAAAAGGTTTTATAATAAGTGTCTCCCCTGTCCTGTGGAGTTGGTCCCCAGCTTTGTGCCCCTGTGCTCCCATTTCATCCCACCCTCCAGCAAAATGTGCCCTGAGGACACTCCAGGGACACAGGGATGGCCCCGTGTCTGACCAGGGCCGACATCTCTAACAGAAACAAATGAGTCCCACTAAGAAAATATTCCATATATTCCACACTGCTTTCCACTGGTGCTGGAGCTCCAGGTCCCCAGTTTTGCTTGGCAAAGGGTCACTGGTAACAGCGACACCCAAGGCAGAGGCTCTGGAGCCATGAAGGTCAACGGCTCCTCTGGGCCTTTTCCAGCCAGCTCCTGACACTGTCCTGGCTACTCCTTTCTCCAGTCTGGGTCCAGAAGTGGTTTTTCCCCTGGAATGGTCTGGGGTACAAGAAATCCGTCCCATTTCCCTCTGGGCTGCCCTGTCTGGACACTCTGCAGGCACCGTGTGCCCCGAGCAGGGCGGCTTTGCTGACGGTGCCGTGTTGGGAGAGGCAGAAGCAGCAGGAGATGAACATAATTGTGGGTGCAGAAGTCTGAGCAAGAGGGTTCCAGAACCCTTTGAAGCAAATTCAGAGGGATACTCTATTGTACTGGGAATCTGGAGCCTGGAAATTAGTATGGCTGCCACGACATGTTGGTGGCACATGAGGGTGAAAGATCGTTAATGACAGAGATGGAGCATGTGGGGACACTGAGTTGTCCCCTCGTGTCCCCCAGGACATGGCACCTAGAGCTGCCCTGTGGGACTTGCTGCTGCCTCTGCACAAGGCTCAGAGGGACAGGAGGTTGGCTTAATCCCCAGGAAAGTGGGGCCACTGGAATTCCCTGTGAGACTGTTGGCTTCAAGACAAAGGAAATGTGGAAACTAAAGCAAAAAAATATAAAAATATAGAAATTTCAAATTGAAAAATCAAAGCAGCTGATTCAGCGATGGTGAAACATCTTGTGACAGTGTCAGACGAATTCTTTCCGAGCAAAGTTCTGGGAAAAAATCAGCTTGATTTTGCACAACTCGTGTCTGTCCCAATGGAAAGGCACGTGGAGGTTGCCCATTGGGATGAGGGCATGGATCTCTGCCATGCTGCGGGGCCTCAGGAGCACAGTCTGGCAGAGGGGCTGCCCCCTGAAATAGGAATTACAGGGCACAGGGGAAATCTGAAATCCAGTCAGGAGCGCAGGATATGGGAGTGTCTTGTCAGAGTTTCCACCAAACACCTCAGGCTGGCTGGGGTCTTGCATCAGCTCACAAAAATTAAATTAAAGTAAATTAAATTAAATAACATAAATACTGCCTGAAACGTGCGCTCCATCCCCTCCTCGGGGTGTGGATATGGGGAAGCAGCTCCTCACTGCTGCTGTGCCAGCAGTGCTCCTTTACAGCATATGGCCCCGGGGGCAGCAGGGGATGGGAAAGGGGTGGGAAGAGGGATGGGGAAGGGATGGGGATTGAAATAGAGACAGGGACAAGGATCGAATGGGAATAGGAGTGGGAATTGGGGTGGGGAAGCCAGTGCTGGTGCAGATCCGTGTGTCACCGAGGTGAGGGCAGGGCGGCAGCACCGCCCCGGCAGGTAACCCCATCCCCCCGCGCCGCCCGCCGCGGAGGGACACGGCCGAGGCTCCCGCTCTTGAAATTTATTTTAATGTAAACCTAGCTGTAAGGCAGCTTTTTCTCATTTTTAAACTATTTCATATCAATCCTTGGCCTGACATTTGTTTTCTTTGAGTGCGGTGGGGAGGGCGGTCGGCATTGCTGAGGATATCTCCTCTGGAATCTTGGCAGAGGCGGCTCCCTATCTTTGAAGAAACGGCAAATGCGAAACAGAAGGCCGATATTAGAGAAGCATAAACAATATTTTCCCCCCGTTAACCCCAGGAGCGGCGCAGGGGCCGGTTCGGAGACACGGCAGTGGGGGGACACGGGACCCCCCCAGCCACACAGCACCCGCCCAGGCTGAGCCCCGGGCAGGGGGACCCCAGCACCACCCTGGGCAGGTCCCATCACCTGTGGTCACATCATTGTGCGTGTGGCCAACACGGTCCCCAAGGATGGGGAGCGGTGGCAGCCGAGGAACGGCTGCACCGGGAGGGTTTGCAGAGGATATTGGGGGGCTGATGGAGCCTGGGGTGCCCCAACCAAGGTTTTCCCCTGTTGGGGGCCAGGAGCCAGGCTCTGGGATCATCCTCAAGGAGTGATCACTCTCACTGGGTGTTATGGCAGCGGGGTTTTGTGGAGGATGAGGATGTGCAGGAGCACGGGAGTGTGGGCTGTGGGGACAGGCAGGCACAGGCAGCAGCGCTGGCACCAGCCAGGCTCACCTGGGGGGTTGCTGAAAAGCTGGAAGAGGAGAGGAAATGGAGATCAAAGGACTCGGCAAAACCAGGGAGACAGGATTTCAACCCCTGACGGTAAAATAAAATGACTTTTAGGATAAACACTGCAAGGCAAGTTCCCGTCGGGGCTGCCAGGGCAGGGATGGGGGATGTTCCAGGCGTTTCACACAGGAGGGGATGGTTTCACAGCAGTTCACACATTTGCTGTTGTACCTTGGGTGGGTTGGGAGTGTGGTGCGAGGGCAGGAAGGGGTGGAGCTCAGCTGGGAAAACCACAGTGTGGGGACGTGCAGAGGTGACACTGTGCCAGGGACTGAGAGCACCAGCTCTCCTGGAGAACTGGGAGCCAGCTCAGGAGCCGCTGTCTCCATATACTCCCACTGTCTGTGTCCACTGTGGCGTGAGGTCACTATGGCCGGAGTGTGTCCATCCTGCAGGAGGGCAGGTGCTGCTGTTGAGGCTCCTTGTGGCACCCGGTGCCACCATGGGCTCCCTGGAGTGCAGTTATGGGTTCCCTTCTCCCATAGGAGACAACGGGACTCCAAAGGGACAACAGATGTCCCTTTCCCATGGAGTCTGGGGGCAGGACCATCACTGCCTTCCCTCAGACAAGGAGCTGAGAGGGCAGGATGGACTCCAGCAGCACCGAGGTGCTCCGTGCTACACCATCACCCCAGCTCTCATGGGGACAGTGTGGATGGGGACACGGGAGGTTCGTGGGACATCTCTGCCCCCTGTGTCCCAGGCTGCAGCCCCCGAGTGAGCTGCCTGGACCATGGCTCGTTATAATGAAGCTGGTGATCCCAGCACAAGGCTGGAAGTTTAAATGTCTGTGGCTGATGGCCACTTGCCCACAAATTCCCTGAGCCAGGAATCGCTCTCTGCGGGTCCCTCCAGGCTTAGCAGATTTCTTTGCAAAACGCCCGTTGCCTTAGAAATCGTTGTTCTGCACAGGAGCTGTGGGAGCAAAGCGGGTCTGACCCTCAGGAAACTCCGACTGCTTCCCACTGCTCCCACCGGGGCTTCTGTGTCCTTGGAGCTGGGCTGGCAGAGCCAGCACATGTTCCTCAGGGAATGGTGTCTGATGTTCCAGCAGCTCACTGAGGCTCACAGCCCCTTTTCCTCCCTGTGGTGTCTGGGCAGATGCTCCACATCCCACCCCAGGATCTGGGTGCAAGAAGCTGTGCTTGATCGTGGCATGAGCCAGGGCTCACACAGCAATTTGGACTCCCAGCCCCTGAGCAGACCCCTGGAGAGGGGCTCCAGACCCTGCTGGCCGAGGGGATGGGACCCTCTGGCACCCCATCCCTGTTGTGCACCCCAGCTCTGGCACTGGGATCCAGCTCTGCTCCATCCAGCCCTCAGGGACAGTGTCACTGCTGCCCCCTGGACAGGCCACCATCCCACTGGGAGGAGGAGGGGGAGGAGGAGAGGGGAAGAAGAAGGCAAGAAAAAAATGAATCCCCACAAAAATGTCTTCATAACAGGAAACGTCTCATAAAATACCTGTGGTTTGGCATGTGTGATCCGACTGGTCAAACTATGCACCTGGCAGGGAACCCTGCTATTAATGCTGCGAGTCTGGTATTTCAGTGGAGCAGAGGCAGGCAGGGGGACAGGACTGGGGGGCTCAGGGTGCAGAAACCCTCCACTGGGGCCAGGGCAAGGCAGAACATGTCCCTTGGGTCTCTCTCGCCTCCATGGGGGAATTCCCAACCCTATTTTGGCGAGGGGACTGCAGCACCCCAGGGATGCTGTGAGCCAGGCTGAGCCTCACCCCAGAACAGGAACTTGGCATTCCTGCAGCTTCGGGCCAGGGTTTTCCACCCAGACCCGGGGCCAAGCTGGTACCGATGTCCATCTGGGTCTCCAAACTCCACGGTGCCCACCATTCCCACCCTCGGCAGCTGGGGCTCTGCCGTGCTCCTTCTCACGAGGAGTTTTGACAGCTGGAGGTGAGGGATTAAGCCCTGAGCCGTGACCTGCGGCTGCGCTCCCGGCACACACGCCCGGGGTCGTTAATCCTCCTGAGCCGGGCCCTGACCCTGCGGACACGGGATCAAGTGGTGGCACCGACCCTGGTGTCGGCACCGCTGCCAAAACCCTCGGCTCTGGGCAGTTTGCACCACGGGCATGCTGTGCCATGCCTTTCCATGCTGTGCAATGCTGTGCCATGCCTTTCCATGCTGTGCCATGCTGTGCCATGCCTTTCCATGCTGTGCCATGCCTTTCCATGCTGTGCCATGCTGTGCCATGCCTTTCCATGCTGTGCCATGCTGTGCCATTCTGTGCCATGCTGTGCCATGCCTTTCCATGCTGTGCCGTGCCTTTCCATGCTGTGCCATGCCACTCCACGCAGGACCAGACGCAGGTCCCTGCAGATGGGGTGGGGTGTTTTTTCTTCCTCAAGGAAAATGTTTTCTTGTTCCCTGGGCTGCTGGCGGGCGAGGCTCCGGGTCCGGCCCCGGGTCCGGCGGCGCGTACAGCAGCCTTGGACGGGATCAGGTGTCATCAGTTCAGGACGGGCCAGTGCCAAGTCTCCCCCGCGCTCCGGCGCTGCTCAGCCGAGCTGCTCCCAGTGCCTTTGGCTTTCGCAGCCCGTCCTGCGGAAACAACGTGCTGCTCTCCCTCTCCATAGCTCACTTTTCGTTTTTGACTCGGTTTATTATTATTTTTAAAGCATGTGTAGCGCAAAGCAAATCATCGACCTCCCGCTGGAGCCCGGCCAGCCCCGTGTTGGGCTTGGAAATCCTCCCTGCTTTATTTTTTATTGTAAATGACCGGAGGATGGAGCGGCTCGATGGGACACGGCGGCGGCCAAGCCCGCCTGCTCCAGCCCACCCACACGCGCCGGCTGCTCCCAGTGCTTCCCTCTCCCTGTGTCCCCCCACCCCAGGCGAGTGTGAGGTGCTTCCCACTGCTCCCCCCAGCCCGGGGCCAGCTTCTGCTACAGCTTTTAGAGGTGGTGACTGTGCCTTGTGCTCCCAGAGTGCAGAATGGGGACTGGGATGGGTACAGGGACAGGGATAGGCACGGAGAAAGGGATGGGCATGAGGAGAGGGACAGCGATGGGATGGGGCCACACCAGTGAGCCTGGGTGTGCAGTTGAAGTGCATCGAGTTCCCCATCCTGGCTCGTCCCTGAGCCCCTCTGTGGGGCTGGTGTGGCCCCGGGATGGATGTGGGGCCTGGCCTGGGGCGAGGCCCAGCGAGAACATGTCGCGCCCTGCACTGACCGTGCTTTGACTGCTGGATTTAAACAAGTTCCCTGTTGTGCCGACCTTCAGTCGTAATGGCAGATCCCCCATGGATCACATATATTGACTTAAAAAATAATTAGCCTTGAAGGGAGCAGGCGCAGGGCCTGCCAGGTCCCTCATTAATATTTCAGTAACAGGGGCCATAAATCAGCCACGGCTCAGCCAACAGCCCCAGCTGTGTCCGTGGGGAAGTGCAGCCGTGGTGCTCACGGGAACGTTACCCAGTCCATAGGAATGGGAGTGCTGACATGGACACTGCAGGGAGAGGGGGACAGTGTGGGGGTCAGCAGCCCCCTTCCACTCACTGGGAATAACCAGGAGCATGCAGGAGCACATTGGGAGCCCACCAGACTGCCCAGCACAAGCCACTGGCAGTTCTGGAGTGACGGGGGTGGCACAGGCTGGTTGTTTTCCTGCGAGAACAAGGTGACATTTCTTGTCTCCTTTCTCATGCTCTAAGTGTGAGATTTTTTCCCCATTCCTGGTGCTTTCATGGCATGCCAGGGGTTTTTAACACGTCTGCTCACTGCCTGCCAGGGGAGCCGGCACTCGCACCGGCAGCGGCTCTGAAGCTGTGCCAGGGGTCTCGGTGCTGGGTCGGGGCCCTGCTCCCCCCAGAGCTGAGCATTGTGGTGCTGCTGGGCCCAGTCCTGCTCCAGCATCCCCGGGGAACAGCATGGAACCCTCCAGGGCTGCCCCTGGGTGAACCCTCCCGGGTCAGCTGCTCCTGCTGGGCTTGGCTTTGCAGCAAGGAGAGGTTGTGGTTGAAGTACCAGAGTGTGCCAGGGGGGCTGGAGCTGCCTCCAAAGAATGTCAGCCTGGCAGATGCAGTGGGACTCCCAGTGCATCTCCCCTGCTCCGGGTGGGAAAAAAAATGACTCTCATGGGATTTCTGCTGGCTGTACTGGAGCAGGTCCTGGCCCTTGGCCCTTCAGTCAGATGGGCAGGTGACCCCCAGCAGGATGGGCAGGTGACCCCCAGCAGGATGGGCAGGTGACCCCCAGCTGTAGCCACCCCATCCACACCAGGGACCAGCTGCCATTCACGACCTGCCCGGCGAGGTGGGAGCATCGTGCAGCTGCTCTGTGTGATTAATTATCAGTTCATAACGCAGGAGATTTCAGGCATGAAAGAGCCTCTCCACAGGCACGTTGTGCACACTTTATCCATCATACGAGACTCCAGATGTTTCCATTTTATTCTTATTAAATCACTGCCTGGAGAGTGCGGGTAGCAGGAGGCCTCCTGCCCCAGTGCCGGGCACCACCGGGGGGAACAGCACAGTCTGAGATCCCCTTCCTTGAGGGATGGACACATGTGCCTGGGGGGCTCAGGCCAGGCTCCCCCTGTTGTCCCACAGCCCCTTGGGAGTGTGGGGGGCAGGTGGGATGACCCAGCTGGACCAAGGGAGAACACAGAGGAGCTGAGCCCGTGTCTGGAGCTGCAGGATGACAGATGAGCATGGAGCAGGGAACTCAATTTCATACACAACACACAGCAAAACCACAGCTGGGTCCCCTTGTCCTCTCTCTCCCTTCCCTCTGACTCTGTTTCCACCCCATCCCACATCTCTCCGAAGGACAGGGGATTGCAGCATCCAGCAGCAAGGGGCTGAGCCACCCCAGGGTGCTGCTCCCATGGCAGCATCCAGAGAAAATAGCCCAGTGGAGGGAGGAGCAAAGGTGAATCCAGCCCAGGTGGGAGAGGAGAGAGCTGGGAAGTGAGGGAGGCAGAGATGGAGGCACAGGGGTCATACCAGGTAAGGAAAACAAGTAAATAGCTGATTCAGGGGTTTGTTCTCCTCTTTTATTTAACAGAAACTGTATTTTTACAGCTGCAATCCCTTAAAATGGGATTCTTTTTCCCTTAAACAAATCCTTGTAAAATAATGCTTCATAAAAAGAAGTGTTCCTCTCCTCGACCCTGAAGACAGAAAAACAATAACGCCGGCGAGGCCCCGGCTGTGCTGCCAAGGAGGCCAGGGGTGGCTGTCACACGTGTCCCCAGCAGTGCCACCTGACCCACAGCCACGGCTCCAGGGTGGGTCCGGTACCACTCTGGGCCTGTGGCTCCGGCGGGATGGGCAGAGCTGAGCTCCTCTCCCAGCATCTGCCTCAGCCACCTGCACCCTCACAGGGCCTGGGCTCCCTTCTGCTGCTGGTGGCATGGCCATCCCTGTCCCCTCCTGCCCTCAGCTGACTCTGAGAGCATTTTCCAGGCAGGAGAGCAGTGGTCAAGGCTTCCTCATCCCTGGAGACTCCGACAACCTGCCAAACCCTTGTGGCATCAGGAACAATCTCGTGCCAGGGCTCCCCGCTCCCTTGACTTAATTTGGTTTAATTTTGTTGTAATTTGGAAGGTTTCTGGTTGTTTTTTCTCTAGGCTGCAGCTTTTTTTTTTCACTGCTGTTTCAGCAAAAGCAATTCAGGAAATTCCGATGAAATCCCGGCAGCGCAGCAGCCCTTCCCCTGCTCCCTGGTGGGACAGGCCAGGAGCTTAATTCTCATTAATAACCACCATGGGTCAATTATTGCGAGAAGGAGGAAAAGCAGCAAAAAGCTCTTTGGCATCACGTGTTGTTTAAGCTTCTGAAAATAAATGTTCTTTGCAAATCAATCTGTTTGCAGCTCCACGTGTGGAGCCAGCAGGGAAAGTTGCTGGAGGAAGAGAGTATTTATAGAGGGGGTTTATTTTAAATAAACAGGCACTTAAGGCTGAGGCTGCTGCTCCCGTGTGGATCCCTTGTCCTCCCCAGGAGCTCCCGGTGCTGCCCACGAAGTGCCGCAGTTGAGCCACAAACAGGGCGAGTCTCCAGCTCCCACACTGTGGGTTTGGTCCAGCACCCATTTGGGAGACCCAGCAGCTCCCAGGGCAGGCAGAGCTTGGCAGTGGCAGCCTGACTCCCACAGGAGCCACAGGCACAGTGGTCATGGCTCTTGTCAGAGCAGCCCCTGCTCACCTGAGGGATGTGACAGCAATGCTGGGCTTGGTGGGCTGTGGGTTTCATCAGCCTTTTTTCTGCCCTTTCATGTGCTAAAAGTATCAGGAAATCCTGACATAGGAATAATCCCAGGCTCACAGGTACCAGGGCAGCCTCTGGAAGGCTCTGCTGGTGCCCACTGTTAGTTATTGCCTGTATTACTATGCATCTCCCAGGCACAGTGTGTCAGGAGGAGAGATGTGTTCGGGATATTTTTGGTCCACAAAAAGGCAAATTCAAGGGAGTCCCACAAAGACCCTTCCCAGGCTTATGGCTGGTCCCTATGGGNTTGGTGCCCACTGTTAGTTATTGCTCGTATTACTGTGCATCTCCCAGGCACAGGGTTTTTTTGGTCCACAAAAAGGCAAATTCAAGTCCCACTCCCACAAAGATCCTTCCCAGGCTTATGGCTGGTCCCCATGGGGCAGAGGGGACAAGGGGAGCTGTGGGTCCCTGCTCTCACTGTTGCTTTGTCCACAGGAGCTGTGGGAGCAGGACCAGGAGCAGGATGCTGCCGGACGCTGTGGCACTGCTGGTGACAATGGTGACAATGGTGATGGGGCCTCGCGCAGCCGCAGGAGGTGGCGTGGGGGGCTACGCCCAAGTCAAGTACATGCAGCCCATGATGAAGGGACCTCTGGGACCTCCGTTCCGTGAAGGCAAAGGACAGTACTTGGGTAAGGGCCACACTCTGCAGGGGGGTGGGAGGTCATGAGATGCTGCTGGCACGGTGGGAAGGGGCCGTGGCACCCACAGCCATCAGGCACTTGCCACCCCCTACCCTCGGGACTGGAGCCTGCAGGAGCTGCCTGGCACGGCTGAAGTCGAGCACCAGGGGCCTTTTGAGTCTCCTTAACCCAGTGCAGGAGAATGGGATGGACACAGGGAGAAGCTCAGTGGGGAAGTGGAACCTTTTGCTGGGGCTGGAGGGGCACCCATGGGTCCCTCGGTCTGGGACACACAGGAGACCCTCCAGCCCTTTGCTCCCACCCTCCTGCACATCCCAGCCATGAGGCACAGGAGCCCCAGCACTTGCTGTCTCTGCCTCTTGCTGCTGTTAAAGTTGAGCCATCCCAGAAAGGCTTTTTCCACTCCTCCACCTATTCCATTTCCCTGTCTGCGTTTTGCACCAGCTGGAAAAGGAAAGAGTGCCAAGGCTGGAGCTGAGACCCAGCCTGGCAAGAGAAGAGCAAGACAGAGACATTTCCTCCCTCAGAGAGCAGCGATCAGAAACTCCACACATGTTAAATCACTCCCCATGGAGTGATGTGCACTCAGAGGGGCCGAGGCACCAAGGCCATTGCTCTGCACAGCCAGGACCCCCAGCCTTCCAAACCCCCTGCCCCCAGGTGCCCTGCCTGCACCCAACTCCTGCCTGCACCCCCCCACTGCTGGCACAAGGGATGTGGCAGTGCTGGGCTCAGGTATCCAGAGCTGCGGGTCAGTGCTCGGCCCTGGGGAAGAGCTGCTGCCGGAGCCTTCCCACAGATTCTCACAAACCTGGACCCTCCCGGGAGCCAAAATCCTGGCTCTGGGAGGAGAAACTGGAGAAGGCTGAGCTGCCGGTGGCTGATTTACTGCGGGGCTGAATGGCTTATCAGGAGTTCAGCTCAGCACATGTGTCAGAAAACACACAGCAAAACCTGGAGCCGAAGTGTGCTCTGAGCCCCCCCTCCCTACCCCCTTCCCAGCTGTTGTAAAGCTGCTCCCTGAATCCCAGCCAGAGCCAAAACCTTCCAGCGTAGCACAGGAACACTTCGGCTGCTGGTGGGACTGGATTCAAATCTCTCCCTGCTGTTTTCCCTTCTTTTTTCTCCTTCTTCCTATGCATGGGAGCAGCCCGTGCTGCCTCTGGGCAGCACTACCCGAGGTGGGGAGAGGAGTGAATGTGCCAGGCAAGAGCCAGATGTGGCTTGGACGAGCTCTGCTAGGTTAGACCAGACACAGAGCCAGGTCAGAGCACACGGATCCCCTGTTCACTGCTCCCCTAAACCCCTGGGAAAGAGAGGACAGGTGGGGGACACGGGGACACGGGCAGGGACAGCTGCAGCCGGAGCCACCGGCTGCGGGGCCACACGGAAGCAGCTGGGGGAGCCGGTGCCTCCTGGATCTCACCGATCTCCCATCTCTGCTTAACCTCTAATTTGGCAAGGAAAATCCCTGCTGGCCTTCTGCCCTGCTCGGGGAGCTCAGCTGACTCGCCGCGACGGCGCAGGGCTGTGCCGTGCCCCCGCGGGTTACCCCGGCCAGGGGAGCTGGGGGGGCTCCCCCGGGCTGGCTCCGGGGCGAGAACCCCCAGCTGGGGGGGGCACGGGGGTCCCTCCTGCCTCTGGCTGCCACCTAGTGAGCGACAAGTTCCTCCGGGGTGCCAGACACCTTTTCTGACCCAAAAGTGGCTGCCCCGGAAACACGGAGGCAGCTCAGGGAAGGAGATGCTGCTAAGTGCTAAAATGCTGAGAATATTTAAGCAGAGATTGGCACATTGGAGTTTATTTTGTCTTAATTTAAACCATGTCCGTGGCCCCGCAGCCAGGTAAACCCACTGCTGGGTGCTGTGATGGGGCACCCACTGCCCGGGGAGAGGACAAGAGGTGCCAAAACAGCGATCCCACACGACATCCCTGTGAGTCTGTGAAACTCTCTCACGAGACAGGGCTTGGCAGCGGCTCTGGAAGGAGCTCGGCGGGGCTCGGTGCAGCAGCCAACCTCTCCTTCCTGCAGTGTCATCTGGCCGCGCTGGCCAGACCCGCTGCTGGCTGCTCGTGGCTGGGAACCACTTCCCATCCTGCTGGATTATTCCTCTGCCAGCCAGTCTTTGCTGCTGGATCCCTTCTCTGGGCACGAGGGGTCCTTCCCGGGACGAGCACAGCTCCAGAGGGGCTGCAGCACCCCTGGCCGTGTCCGTGCTCCTCGGGGGGGTTGGAACACTCCGTGGTGCCCAGGTGGGAGCTCACAGGGGTCGTTCCTGCCCCATCCCCTTCCCGCTGCTCCACGTTAACATTCATGGCAGCTCTGCTCATGCTTGGAGGGGAACACAGAACCCCACGCTGCTGCAGTGAAGCGCAGAGCTCCGAGACATGTGTCTGTGGTAAGACATGGGCTTTTGAAATCGGACACCAGCGGGGCTGCACTGTCCCAGTTTCTCGCTGCTAAACGGCCCCGGTTTGGTTTTTCCCGTCTGCTTTTTTGGCCGCCTGCGAGCTGGCAGCTCCTGCCTGGCGTTTCTCTCCACTGCCTTGTGTGAGAGAGTGTGTGTGTGCTTTTTCCTTCCTTCGTGGGCTCAGCTGTAGATCCTTGTTCTGATTCCATGCAAAATGACCTAGAAAACTAATTCTTTTCAAACCATTGCAAAAAAGAAAGAAAAAAAAAAGTGTGGGGAGAAAACACATTGAAATAATTTTCTGGAGAAAATTCTTTCCAGGATTCGAACCCCAGAAATAGTGCAGCACTGCACAGCTCCCTTGCCCTCTTTCCCACAGCATTTTCCGGGGTGAGGAGCAGGAGTTTGCCGAAATCCAGTGGCAATGTCATGACAGACAAGTATTTCCTTTATCAAGGGAGCCAAGTGACCGAGGCTACAGCTGAGGCTGTGAGCCAGGCTTTGATTTACAGATAAGCTCTGAAAATGTTTCCATTACCCAAAGAAAAACACGCAGGCACCAGGCTGGGAAGGGCCGGGGCTAATTGCTGTGCTTAGGGCAGCAAAGCCACCTCTGATGCTCCGGGAGCGGTGCCTGCTGCTGCCACAGTTATTCTTTTCACGTGTCTCAAATCTCCCCTAAGCTTTTCCCGTTGACTGAGGAAATCTTCATGCTGGCAGATCCCAGCTCTCTGGGTGTCCCTGAGGGGGCCAGGCTGGCAGACCTTGGGGACCCCACTGCCTCCTCCTCCTCTGCATGCTGGGGCTCACAGCCTTGTGTCCTGCTCCCATCCCAGACAAGATCCATTCCCATCCCAGGAACTTGTCCATACAGATCTTGTCTCAACTAGAATGATCTGACCTTGGGCAGATTTGGTTAAAATTCACCCAAGATGTCAAGGCCCTTCCCTCTGCCTTTTGCATTTCTCGTCGTCTGTCGAGTGTTTCCTTCATTTCAAACTTCCAAAAAAAAGAGTTGGTCAGATTTATTCTTTTCCACCCGTTCCCGGGGTCACGTGGGAGGTGACACCCTGCCTGGGCAGCCTCGGGCAGTTATTTATGCTCACGTCTGTGCTTTCCATGCCGAGCTGTGGTGGGCATGTCATCTGCCTCTCCTCGCCTTCGGAGACTCTCAGCCCATTAGTTTCTTTCTTATATCCGTTTGCAAAAGACCTCAATAAATTCTTGAAATGTCAAGTGGTTGCGGCCTATTCCCAGCTGGGCTGACTCATTTGGACGGAGCTGAGGCTGCGTTTCCCTCCCAGCTCTTGGCTTCTCCTCCATCCTCAGAGCTTTTTTCCTTTTTGGTTTTTCTCTGCCTTGCTGGACATGGGAGCTGTGCCAGTGAGCACCGCGGGCATGGCCTAACCCCTACACCCACTGCCTCCTCCAGCTCTTCAGTATATGTCCAAGAGTTTTCTTTTGAATCCAAAGGGATTAAAGGTTTTCCGAGGCCCTGGACTCGCGGGATGGGGTGGAGGGATTATCCTCGGTCTTGGCTCGCTCTGTCGCCATCCTCTCAGCTGAGCCCAGGCAGGAGTGACTGAATCCCACGGTGCTTTCGAGGTCGCTGGGAAGTGAGGCAGCAGGAGGTTTGAATCCAGCTCCTAAAAACTCCCTGCAGTAGCTCATCACAAAACAGCGCTGTCAGAGCTGACAGAAGTGCTGGTTGTGCTGACACTCTCCGTGGTGTCACCCGACATCCATGGAGGGATGTAAGGCTGGGATTAACACCCTGGGCTCTGGCCAAGGCCTTGCCTCAGGGCAGCCCTGCTGATGTGGAGGCCCAGGAAACTGCTGTGGCCACATTTAAATGGAAGGGTCCTACTGCAACCCAGCCCAGGCAGTGCGGGGGCTCCGGCTCCAACATCCCAAGGACATCCTGCACCAGAGAGGTCCTTGCCCACTGCCAGCCCCAGTGACACTCCGTGTCTCCTCTCTCCACAGACATGCCACCAATGCTGCCGATGGACCTCAAAGGGGAGCCAGGACCACCAGGAAAGCCTGGCCCACGCGGACCACCTGGGCCCCCTGGCTACCCAGGAAAACCAGGCACGGGGAAGCCAGGAATGCACGGCCAACCTGGCCCTGCTGGGCCTCCTGGCTTCTCAGGCATTGGGAAACCCGGCATCCCAGGACTCCCCGGAAAGGCGGGTATGAAAGGGATGCCTGGAGCCAAGGGCGAGCCGGGCATGCGAGGGGAGCAAGGGCCCAGAGGACTCCCCGGCCCCCCGGGGCTGCCGGGCCCAGCTGGACTCTCTGTCAATGGGAAGCCGGGTCCCCAGGGTGGCCCTGGCCTGCCCGGCTTTCGGGGTGAGCCTGGCCCGAAAGGAGAGCCAGGTCCCCGCGGAGAGCGAGGGATGAAGGGTGAAAACGGTGTGGGGAAGCCGGGGTTACCGGGGCCCCGGGGGAATGGGGGCCCTCCTGGCCCTGCGGGGCCTCCAGGGCCTGTTGGTGTTGGGAAGCCCGGCCTCGATGGGCTGCCAGGAGCACCAGGGGACAAGGGTGACATGGGCCCCCCGGGCGGGCCCGGTGTCACAGGGGAGCCCGGCCCTGTGGGGCCGCGGGGTCCCCCTGGGATTGATGGGATCGGGGTCCCGGGTGTTGCAGGGGTGCCAGGGATACAGGGCCCCACGGGACCAAAGGGAGAGCCCGGGATCCGCGGCCTCCCAGGTCTGCCAGGCCCGACGGGTTATGGGAAGCCAGGTTTGCCTGGCCTGAAAGGAGACCGTGGGCAGCCTGGGGCACAGGGACCCATTGGCGATAAGGGGGAGCCCGGCGTTGATGGGGAGCCAGGTGAGCCAGGCCCTGCCGGCATCATCGGCCCGCCGGGCCCGCCGGGGTCCATGGGGCTGCCAGGCAAGCACGGGCTGCCTGGATCCAAGGGGGACGTGGGGCCGAGTGGGCCCCCGGGAATGCCAGGGATACGTGGCGACCAGGGCCCGAGCGGCTTTGCCGGGAAGCCGGGGGTGCCGGGAGAAAGGGGCCTGCCTGGGTCAGTGGGACCCCCCGGCCCAACAGGCCCCAAAGGAGAACCAGGGTTCATCGGCCTCCCAGGGGTGCCTGGACTAACAGGTGGCCCCGGGCCCAAAGGGGATGGCGGGATCCCGGGGCAGCCGGGGCTGAGGGGCCCCTCTGGCATCCCAGGATTGCAAGGGCCCGCGGGTCCCATGGGGCCTCAGGGGTTACCAGGGCTGAAAGGGGAGCCCGGGCTCCCCGGTGTTCCTGGAGAGGGGAAGACCGGCGAGCCCGGAATGGCCGGACCCATCGGGCCCCCCGGAATGCCGGGAACGCCGGGGCTGAACGGGCCACCGGGCCCACCGGGGCCACCTGGGCCACCGGGAGCACCAGGGGTGTTGGACGAGACGGGCATCGCGGGGCTGCACCTGCCGGACGGCGGCGTGGAGGGGGCCGTGCTGGGCAATGGGAAGCCGGGCAAGCCGCAGTACGGCCGGGGGGAACTCGCTGCCCGCATCGCGCCCGCCTTCACCGCCATCCTCACCTCCCCCTTCCCCGCCTCCGGCATGCCCGTCAAGTTTGACCGGACCTTGTACAACGGGCACAACGGCTACAACCCGGTCACCGGGATCTTCACCTGCCCCATATCCGGAATCTACTACTTCGCCTACCACGTGCACGTCAAAGGGACCAACGTCTGGGTGGCCCTGTATAAGAACAACGTGCCGGCCACCTACACCTACGACGAGTACAAAAAGGGGTACCTGGACCAGGCCTCGGGCAGTGCCGTGCTTGAACTCAAGGAGAACGACCAGGTGTGGGTACAAATGCCCTCGGACCAGGCCAATGGGCTGTACTCCACGGAATACATCCACTCCTCCTTCTCCGGGTTCCTGCTCTGCCCCACATAACGGCTGTTGGGCACGTTTCCTTTTCACCCAGTTTAGCCATAAACTGTCTTTTTTTTTTTTTTTTGATAAAAAAGTGTTTTAAAATTAATACAAAAAAGAAAAATCACTGGGAAGAACACGCAAGCCATTGTTGCGGGACCTTGCTTCATGCTGTTTGATCCAAGAGTCAAGAGGGTAATCGGGAAGGAGACATCTACCCATCTATCTTTCTTTTTTGGGGGGACAGAGAAAGGAGGGAGAGGAGCGACTTCCTCAGCAAAGCATATTTGGAATTAATTTTACCCCAGTGACTGGACATCAAACACAGAAACACGCTTGGGATGGCAAGGATCTGGCTCTGTGACCCAGAGAGGGTTGGCTGGAAGACCAGACCTGGTCTGTATCAAGTGCCCTCGTTTCCCGTTTGGAATGCTGGATAAATAAATCCAGCTGTGTCATGGCTGGTGTGTTTGGTAACCGATGCAGGGTCCCAGCACTTACATAAACCCGTACAGCAGCAGGGATCCATGCTGGATTGAGAAATTTCCTTCCCAACCATCAGATGCCCGAGTTCCAGGCCTGCTGATGCCTGTTTTTCCAGACTATGCTTTGGGGCAGTCTCTCCGATTCACTCCGGATTCAGTGTGGTTGGATTTATAATCCTAAAAAGTGGAACACTTTGCATAAGCACCTTCTAAGAAGTAAATATTATTTTGAACCCTCCCCCCCAGCACCTTTAGGAATAAATACATCCAGGCACTGGTACCTGGGAGGATGCCACGACCTGTTCCGAAGGCGGTGAGGGAAGCTGGGATCCCTGGGATGAACAACAATCTGCTCTCTCCATTCCCCTGCTGGGAAGTCCAAGGGCTGGTCCTGTCCTGTCTCTGCAGCCCAAAGACTTGCTTGGCCTTGGGAGCATCTCTGCCCACCCAAGGATAGCACTGCGAGCCCAGCTCACAGAGCTGTCAGTTGGTGTGACACAAGGAAGTGCCACTGATGCACAACTTGCTTTTCCTGTCTATTTTGGGATGTGTGAACTCTTGCATTGGTGTCCCCCCCTTTCTCCGGGGATCATGGAATTAAGAAAAAATAGTTCTAACTTTCCATGCAGTGATTTCACCACGGTGCTATGACCAACTTACAACCACGTTACTCACAAGTGTAGTGCAATATGTACCTGTGACAGGGCACCAGCCCCAGTGCCACTGTGACTTAGGTTAAAAAAATCAACATCTCTCTCTTGTTACCACTTTGTTTCCCTAATGCTCGAAGTGTTACTGACCTGAGCATGAGCTGCAGGGCTCTGGCCAGATGTGCACACCTGGCTGCCCTGTCCCCTGGCACAGGGAACAAGGGAACCTGTGGCTCTGCAGGTTTTCTCACAGCAGAACAGTCACTGCCACTCACAGAACAGGGATTCTGCTCATCCCAGGCCAGGAACTCGCTGCTGAAATCAACCCATGTGCATCTCACTGCATGTCCCTCTGCAAAGGCACAACCCTGAGAATCAGCAACTATTTGGTCACCAGCTGAGCACCTCTGACCTTTGCATTTTCCTACAGCCTGTTTGATGGCCAAAGAAATGTAGCAAGACTGGGACTGGGCTTATTCTCCAGATGGACTCTACAAGATATTTAAACAACTTTTCTCTTCCTATTTCTGTTTTGTTTGTTTGTTTTTCTCCTCAAGCCTGTCCTGTCTTTCTGCTTCTTGCCATCCAGGGCTTCCTTTTAAAAACACACCTATCCCTGAAATCAAGAAACACAAGAAGGAAATTGGCAATTGGAAGGGCAGTGCTTCATCCAGTGCCTGTGGGGGCTCTGTCCCCTCCCTGGGATCTTCTCCCTGGGATTTTCTCTCTTTAAAGCTGCAACTTTCATGCAAAGATGAAACTTCTCAAGCTGAAAGGTGTCTGGTCCCACTGGACGTTTCTAACTCCTGAGGGCAGGGCAGGGTCAGGACCATTTGGGTTGTGACTGTAACAGGCTATTTCCCAGCAAGAACAGGAGCATTTCTCAGCAGGAACAGGAGTCGTACACAGAGAGTCCCTAAAATTCCAAGTGGGAGCTCAGATGTTTTTTCCAAGCCCAGGTTTGGGATGGGAGGGTGCTGGGAGGGGACTCGTCTCCTTCCCTGTGGAGAACAGGGAGGGACTGGGCTGGTCTGGCCCCACACGACCTGTGCAGGGCCAGGAGCTGCCACACCTTGGGAGCCTCATCCTGCTCCCCAAAGCGCCTTATTTATACTGTGCCTCACCTACATCCCACTCTTTTTGTTCTGTTCTGTTTCACTCCAAACATCTTGTTCAAGCTGGCAAAAAGCAACGACCAAACTCCTCACTGTAACCACCCCCAGATCAACTCCTTCGAGCTGTAGATATTGTTTTGCAAATTCCACTTTCCCTTCATGTGCAGAGCAAACCCATAACCACCCCTCGCAGCTATTTAACCTCTTACATTTACACACTAATGGAAAGCAAAGATATTACACGCACATAGTTAGGCTAAAAAAACGATGCACAGGATGAGGGAGGCTGTTCACTCTCCAGAAGGATTTTTTTTCTGGAATACTGAGTACATATTTGCCAGCAGAAAGGATTCTTTTCTGTCGTGTGTGTGAGCGCGTGGGATTTTGGTTTCAATCACAAGAATAAAAAAGGTTGGATTGGATGAAGTGTCTATTTTTAATGCTGAAAACTGCATTACAATGTGCATTTTTATATACAAATTCTTACTATTTTTTTTAAATTTGCCTCTAGTATCTTCATTTCTAACCTAGTATATAGAGGTTTTTAGTTTTGTAAATACTTATTACATGCACTGTCCTAGTACAAGTTGGTTTAAAATGCACTCTTTGTGACCCAAAACTGGCCTGCTCTTCACAACTAAAACTGCAGTACTTGATTGTATTGACAAAACATCAATAAAACTTATTGTATAAAGGTGGGCTCAGCTGTGCTTTGTCCTGGGACTTGCTCAGTCTCACACAGTCCTCTTACACTGTTTTCACCTCAGATCTTCTCACTACTTTCCAGCACATTCCTTCACTAATTAATATCCTTATGCAAGAAGTTATTGCATGTTTCTTGCAATTAACTGAAGGATTCCTGTCTCCAGAATGTCAGTTTTAAAAAAGGATGAAACCCAGACCCTTCCAGCCCGGCAATTATTAATTTGAGGAATTTAAGGTGAGGTGTTAGGGATTCCCTTTCCCTTCTGTGTGGTTTTTTTCCCCATGATTTTTTTATTCTATAGCCAACCATCACTCTGAACAATTCAGAAACACCCAGGACTGGTGAATCACCTGTAGCAAAGCACCTTCAGAGGCTCAGAGTAAGAATAAAGAGAAGAAAACGTGTTTTCCCACCTGACCTCTGCCCTGCCAGAGCAGACATTCCCTGTAACAGGTGAAACACTTCCAGGGAAGCCTGGCTGCCACATGGGCACCTTCAAAAGCTGATTCCAAGGAACAAGGCATCCTCCTGCTGCCAGCACAGGGTTCCCAGCTCTGGGCTCTGCACCATCATCACATGCTGGATTCCAGCACCTGAACTCTTTCCACAGCCTGAGAAGGAAAAGGGCCTCTCCACTGACTCCTCCTGAAACGTCCAGAGTCAACTCACCCCATTACCAAGAGTCACTGCTGGTACTCTTGGCATTAGGGAAGCACAACTTCATGGCTTGAATGAAAACACAGGAGCAGTGGCTAATTAACAAAGATAACAGTGTGATTTTATTTCTTTCCCAGGAAGTCATAGCTGAAGGGTTTGATACAAGTTTAAATTCTGGCCTAAAACAAGTTCTAGTCTTTAAAACAGGAGTTCTTTGCTCTCTGTGAATTCCAAACATTTTAAATTATAAAGCTGCTTTAAAAGAAAAATATCTTCTTTTAAATAAGTCCATGAATCTGGTTGCCTCTCTGGCAGAATAATGTGGAAAACCTGACATTTTACAGCTCAGATCTGCAGCACAATACAGAAAATATACAACAGGCCAGAATTCCACATGTTCCCAGGGCAAGAATCCATTTATACAAGGAAAACCCATTAAAGCATCACACAAAAGACTGGCACATGAAGGAAGCAGACTACAGGGAAAACTGGAAGGACCCGTGGCAGCCAGATTTCCACATGTGCATGCAGCCTGACACAGCCCCCACGTGCCAACCCCAGCAGGGAGCACAACGGGCACTTCCCGGTGTCACAAGAAATACTGGAGAAATAACAAGTTACACTGTCACATTTAAATTTATAAACGTTTCCATATGATGACTTCTTTGTTTTCAATTATTAAAAAGCTTCCACCCATAGAAGTGCCATTCCCAAGCTGCTTCTCCCTTTTTGACCAGCTCCACCAGGAAAAGGTTTTAAATATGAAATTTGGAATACAGCTGTGCTAGAACGTTCCTGGCTACCAGCACCAGCTTCTTTTAAACATCGATAAAATCTCCCCCAATTAATCCACCTTTTCTTTTAATTTAGAGTAATTCTTACCCATTACAGAGGTTTAGAGCTATGAGAAGGAACTCCTGAGTCCTGCTCAAGTCACATCTGTCACTGACTGCAGCACACATCCGAATTCCATCCTTGTGTCACAGACCAGCTTTCACAACTATCTCCACCCCCAGATTTGGACTCCCAAGGACTTCGTGGGTCCCTTCCCACTCAGAGTATTGTGATACTGTGATGTAAACAGCAATCTCACTTCATGCTCTGGGCACACACAGGACATTACAAATGTGGGATGCATGGATTAGGAGCAGCCAGTGGCTGCAGCAGTGTGACAGCAGCTGTGCAAGGGAACACAAAGGTGACAGTGCCTGTTGGATCACAGGAGGAGCAGCAATTAGTGACACCCTCTCCCAGCAGGGACAATGAGCCAGCTGGGATTGTCTGCAGCCACCAAAAGTCTCCCACAGTGCCATCAGCGATCTAAAGAAATCCCTTCTCCCTTCTCTGGCTCTTCTCATTTTGCCTTTAGGGAAACCAACCTCCCTGGGAGGTCTGTGTTCTGGAATCCTCCCTGAGCACAGGTGACAACCTGGGCCACCAGGCCCCTCTGGTGACTCCTGTGACATCCCTTGCTGGCCAGCTGGGAGTGACCTGCTGCTGTATGAGGGGTGTGGAGCCTCCCAAAGCCATGGGACAGGCCACTGACCACCAAAACACAGGCCACGGACACAAGAGCAAAGGAAAACAGGGAGAAAAATCTGTGGATTCAAACACCCACTCAGTAACTGCAATGACAAATGGCACAATGGTGGACAAAGCAAGCAGCAGAGCTCCCATGGAAAACCAGACGTCACTTCCCAGCTGATCCATGACAGGAGGGGATGTCCCCTCTCTCCCAAGGCAGCTCGTGCTCCCAGCTCCCAGCAGCAGGCCCCTTCCCCAGGGGAGGCTCGCTGGTGTCTGACCCACCACTGGATGTGACCATGCCTCTGCCTGGAGGGAAGCCCTGGAGCTCAGAGGCGCTGGCAGTACAGTTCATACAAGCTCCTGGCCATCCTCTGGGTCTCCTGGAAAGCCTCACAGCTCTGCTCCCAGCTCGGGGGCACCTGCTCCTCCCCGTAATAGGCCCCCGCGATGGCCCCCGCCATGGTGGCGATGGTGTCCGTGTCCCCCCCCAGGGAGATGCAGTAGATGATGGTTCTCTGCAGGGCGTTGTAGTGCTGGGGAATGTCAGGATCAGTGTCCATGCAGCGCAGGAAGGAGTAAATGGCAGTGGGGACGGAGCGCAGAGCAGCGATGCCATTGCCTGGAACACACCCCTTCGTCACCCTCAGGGCTTCCTTCCCTCCTCCCTTCCAACTGCAGCTGCCTGCTGCCACTGACTTTCCATACAGCTATTGTGGATTTTACCAGGACATGGTGCAAAAGTATGGGCCTCAGAAGTCCTCCCGGTTCCCCAGGACCACCCACATCCTGCAGAACAATTCCCAGTTACACACACATCCACCTGTCCCCATCCAACATGATGCCTCAGTAGCCATGAAGAGGTCTTGGAATATTAAGGAATGTTATGCAAGGTGAGTTTTCCTCAGCAAGACGTTTTTTCCTCACCAATACAGAGAGGGAGTCACTGGGTTGATACTCAGAATTCCTGATTGGTGAGCACAGGTAGCTTTTCCAGCACTCTGTGCCCAACAAGAAGCACAAAGAGGAATCTGAGAGAAGACACATCTACCAGGCTTGCTGAGCTAGTCCTGCTTCCAGTTCTTCCCTAATACTTGGCAGTAGGAAAGCTACTTACCTAACTCAAACAATACATCTTCTTTGGGAACGCTGCTGAGCTCCAAAAATTCCTTGATTTTCTTTAGACGCCTGGAAAACGGTAAATCCTCGAATCCCAGCCTGCAAACACAGAGTGCAGTGAAGAGCAGGGAAGGAGAAGAGCCAGAACAAACCGTCACTGGTGCTTCCCCACAGCTACTCACGCTCGGGCATCACTGAGAGACTTGTCATCCGCTTCCACGTGCTCCATGTGGCCGATGAGCTGCTCCAGGAAGGTTTCCCTGCTGAGCCCTCCCTGCAGTGCCAGGTGCACGGCCAGGGCCTGCAGGATGGCCCCGTTGTAGCCCAGGGAGTTGGCGTGGGTCAGCTCCGCGCTCAGCTTCGCAAACTGCCAAGGAAAGCCTGGCGTGAGCAGAGCTTCCCGGGAGGCTCCGCCGGCACCAGGGACACCCTGAGGAGCCCGGAATGTTCCGTTACCTTCTTGACATCCTGGATGTCGGCGTAGACGAGGGGGATGCCGGCCACCCTCATGGCACCGCCGTTCCCGTAGGAGCCCTTCCCGCTGAACTGGGCCCTCGCGGGCTCGAACACGTCACTGCACTTGGGGCTCAGCAGCTTCTTGAACACATTGACCACGGCCATCCCATAACCCCTGTTGGGCTCCTTCTTGTACTCCTCAGCAAACCTGGCATGGGCAGGGAAAACACACAGAGGTTGGGCTGTTACTGGAGTTTGTGGTTGGATGAAACCTCTTGCTCAAGTGAATTAATAACACATATGTAAATCGGTGACAGGGTTCAGTGATTCAGTTCTGCAGGGAAAGAATTCCTTAAAATTTCTGGTGTGAAAGGAAGAAAGGGTGTATAAACATCACCTTCCACAACCCACTTGTTTCCCTCTCAGCTTTGCCTCAAAATAGAATCAAACTGGAAATATTTCCGTGGGTCACAACCACAAGGAAAGTCTTTTGTTCAAGTTCAATGGAAGAGTTTTCTAAACAAAGAAATGCTCTCCCTTAAGTGGAACCAAATGCTCCCAGGGCTGGGGATTCCAGAGGGAAATGGATCATAAACAAAGACAAGCTGAGCTCACTCCTATTCCCTCACTAAATTAAGGGCAGCACAAACATAAAGAGCAACAAATAAACATGAAATCAAATGTTTCTGAACTTCCCAGGCATTCTCCTCCCCAAAGGTGAACACACCTGGGGCTGACATGTCAAGACAGATTCTGACCCACACTGCGGCCAATGCTGCTGCACGTCCAGGGCAGGGCAAAGCACACAACAAATTAGAGGATTAACCACCACTTTTAAAGTTTTTTTCCCTACACAAATTACCAGTGACTCTGCCTCAGCCCCTGTCCTGCTCCACAGACAGTCACAGTGATGGTTCCACCTCCAGACAGCTCCGTCCTCACCTCTTGGCCATGTCAACCTCGTCGAACTCCCTCTTGGCCAGCAGTGACTGCACCACCGACCTGCTCATGGCCGTGTCGTCCGTGTAGGGCAGAGACTCTGCAACAGGAGGGAAAGGGTGACACCCCCAGCGAGGGCCAAACTGCTCCTGCCCTGTGCCAGCACCTCCCTGATCTCCAAGGCATGATCGTCACAGGGTGCCCAGGGAAGCTGTGGCTGCCCCATCCCTGGAAGTGTCCAAGGTCAGGTTGGAGCAACCTGGGCTAGTGGAAGGTGTCCCTGCCCATGGCACTGCATGAGTTTTAAGGTCCCTTCCAACGCAAACCAGTCTGGGACTGCAGTGCCCCAGCACCCTGAGCTCGGCAGCGCGGGGGTTGTCACGGTGAGGTGACACAGCCAGGGAGCTGCACCCACAGGGAGAACCAAAGTCCTTCATGGTTGGTAAGAGCCAGGAGAAAGTGTTTGATATCCAGAGGCACGGACAAGTCAACAAAGAATCCCAGGCTGGGGGATGCTATGGGGGGACGAGTGGGACACGCACCTCAGCGCCCAATCCTGGGGTGCTGCGGGAGGGGACGCCTCCTCCCCAGAACCCCGTCCGGGGGTGCTGAGCGCCGTGCCGCGGGAAGTGTGGAAAGGCGATGATTCCCCCACCCACCTCCTCGTGCGCTCCCCGCCGCCTCCCCGCCCTCCTCCTCAGGGGGCGCCGGCTCCAGCCCTCTGAGGAAACTCAGCAGTTCCGGCAGCTTCACGACGCTCCTGCCTTCGAAAACAGCTCCAAGGCAATCCCCCAACAACGCCCCGGCCAAGCAGCCCCGNCCCGCGCTGCGCCTTGTTCCTCCGGGGCGCTAGGGGGCAGTATTCGCCTTCGGCGCTGCCGCCGACACTGCCCCCTAGCGTCCCGGAGGACCGAGGTGCCGGCAGCAAACCCGCCTGTTTCCCTTAAATCCATCCTGGAATCCACATGGGTTTAATCCCCTCGGATGACAACTGGGGACACGCTTTTTATTGTTTATAAATCTCCTCGGAGCGCAGGAGGCTGTAAACTATCATCCAAGGGGCAGAGAGTTATAAAACAAACTAGGAGGAGAATTCCACTCTCCCAACGTGATGCAGATGCCACTTTTTCCCCTGGATACGGAGCTGAGTCACGGGGAGTTTTCACAGTTCCCGGTGTGCTAAGCCAGCAGCTCCAGCTGACTGTTCCTCGGTAGGTTCCTGGTCCGGTTGACGGCGTCAACCTCTGGATCAAACTTTTCCACGGGGATCACGAGTTTTCTCCGGGTGTCCATGCACTTGTTGTCCAGCTGCAGGGAATTGGTTTTGTAGCCAATATCGGTCTGGATGCGGTGCAGTTGTCTGTAAAGGGTATCCAAGGCTTCCCTGGGAATGAGGAGAAGTGAGAGGAGTTGGGATTAAACACTGCATTGCTCCCCAAGGCTGCCAGAGCTCAAGGAGCATTTGGAAAACGGGACAGGGTGGGATTTTGGTGTGTCCTGTGCAGGGCCAGGGGTCAGACTGGATGATCCTTGTGGGTCCCTCCCAAATCAGCATATTCCACAATTCTAAACTGGACAGGAAAACCCAACTTCCCACTTGCTGGCAGCATTTGGCCCCTACAAAGAACCAACTCATCAGATACTCCTCAGTGTGAGTTACTGTTTGTTGGGACAGTGAATCCTGAGCCCACACGCTGCCCCAGGAGCTGTGCACCCAAGGAGCTGCCAGCTCACAGCAGCACTTCTGTTTCTTCCTCTTCCCCCTCTTTTTTGTCCCTTTTGGAACTCTCCGAGGGGCCGTGGGAGCCCCATCCCCTCCCTCCCCTCCGACCCCTCGTGTGCACCCCGTGCCCACCAACCCTCCCGAGCCGGGGACAGGGACAGGGACACGCAAAGGCGGCAGGAGACTCACTGTGACTCCGTCCGCTTCTTCTGCAGCGCTCGGATCGTCTCCTCCAGCTGCCGCACCTCCCCTGTCAGCCCGAACTGTGCCTGCGGGGGCAGCGGGGACAGCGCTGAGCGGCGCTGGGCGGCTGAAAAAGGCCACAGTTCTCCCACTCCCTCTCTGTCTCGGCTGAGCCATTATTCCCTTGCTCTGCCAGGTCACTGCAGGGTCCATCGCTCAGCTCCTCCAAAACTGACGCGCGTTTTGCAGAGCCCCCACCCCGGCCGGTCCCGCAGGGCGGTACCTGGTCCCGGCACAGCTCCACGTGGGGCCGGTACGTGCGGGTCTCCAGGCGGGTGTGAGCCACTTTCAGATCCAGCGTTCTCTTCCGCAGATGTTCCTCCAGCTGTCGGATGTTCTCCTCCATCTCAGCGATCTCCTCCAAGGTCTAAGGATAAAGATGTGTGAGGGACAGTCTGGGAAACAGCCCCTTGGCTCCAGGGATGGATTTTACCCAACTGAGCCTCCCACACGGAGCAGGCTGGTGCTGCTGCAGGGTGAGACGAGGGTGAAACACAAAGGCCCAAACGTGGCAGTGCTGCTGAGCAATGCCAGAGCAGCACCTGTGAGAGCAGCAGGAGCTGGGATACTGCCAGGATCATACATGTGCCACTGAGCAGCAAACACACGGAAACCATGCTGAGCCCAAGCCACTTTCCATGTAACAACCAGCCTTTGGGATTCCATTCCCAGCCAAGGTGGTGGTTGATGGCCAAAGAAACAACACTTACGTTCTGCTCCTGCCATCTCAGTTCATTAAGTGCTGCTTCCATGTCTCTCATCCTCTTCCTCAGGGCAAACTCTGTCGCTATACGCTGAGCCTCCAGCTCGTTGTTTGTCTGAGGAGAGAACAGGCTCCACTAAGATGTCTGTGCCTCCCCCAGCTGTGCCTGGGAGGTTGGGACAAGCCCAGGAACAAAACCAGCTGGGTTTGGCCGCTGCCACACGTGTGCAAGTCACGCTGCCCCTGGTAGCCAAAAAGGCAAGGATCAATGGACAGGTATGTGTCCTCCAGGTTGCCAAAGACTGCTGCAAGTTCTGCAGCACAGCCAAGCTCCTCTCTTAAACCAGGAGGGCAGCTGCTGCCAGACAGACCCAGGGACATGCCTGCCACTCTCCCACACTGGATCCAGTGTCACCAGGGGCCCAGGGCTGAGGGAGCAGTGTACCTGGGCAATGGTAAGCATGATGGCTCCTCGGAGCTCAATCGAGGCTTTCATTTCTGCCTCAGCACGGTCCTTGTTGTACTGACTGTTCGCTTCCCACTCACGGAGGGCAGTTGTTCTGTGAACAAGTCAGTTAAGAAAATAAATTGTTTGCAAGACAGCTCAAAGGAACCACCTGCTGCAGGTCAGCGTGGCTTTGTGCAGCACAAAATGATTCCAGAAATCTGGAGGTAACACCCTGCCTGATCTCCTCAGAGACTGAACCCCACCGAGCCCAACATCTGCTCCCCGATGGACACATCCAGATCAGGGAAGGGAATGCCAAGTGAAAAGGTGCCATAGCTCCCCATGAGCTGTGCCAGAGGTGACACCACAACACTGAGTGTCACCTACAGCCAGGCAGGAGGGAGAGTAGTTGGCCTTGCTGTCTTTGTGGTGACAATTTAGCTGTGGTTTCACCACAGCTAAATCCTGTTCTGAGCTCTCTCCAAAACTGTACCTACAGGACACAGCACAGAAGGAAAAAGCATCCCAGGACTTGGCATGGATTTGGCCACACATGGGCAGCAGGTTCTTTCCTTACCCATCTGGGATCCGTGTTGGGTTGACCTTGAAGGAGATGTTGCCAGAGGTGACATTGAAGGACAAGCACTGCTGATCCAGTTCCAAGGCTTCCACCTTGTGCCGGTGGTCAAGGTTCAGCTGCTGCCGAACTTCCTTCAAGATGCTGTGGAGAGCAGGGCTGGAGTCAGCAGGGAGCAGGCAGCTCACAACTCCCAGAGCTTCATCACCACTTCAGTCATCTTTGTGAAACAAAGGGTGAGCTCCCACCCTCCCCAGCACTGCCTGCCCCGGGCTCTGTGCTGGCATTGCCCTGGAGAACAGAGTGCAAAGAGCTCCCACGGAGAATTAGGGCTGGGAGTTTTAACACCTCCCAGTCGCTGATTCCTGAACCAAGGCAGGTGGCACAAGAAATCTGTCTGGGCCAAAATTTCACAAAGGTGCTTGTGAAGCCTCCCTTGGCACACTCTCCCCAAGGGCTGCCAACCCCCAGACCTTGACAATAATCATCCAAGGCTCCTGCATGGTTCCCTGCCTGCCCATCTCGGCACGGCACTGGAGGCACATTAAACTGCTGGGGCCAAGCAAGGGGGACAGTTGGGCCAAAAGCTGAGTCATTGCTCACCAGAGCTGTTTGAAGGCTTCCTCCACTCGCTGCTGCAGCTCTTTCTTGGTTCTCTCAATCACCTTCACCTCCCTGAGCAGCTCCTCCTCCACAGGGTCTCTCACCACATCGATGTCACGGCGGCTCTCACGGAACGTCAGGCACTCGATGGCAACATCCAACCACAAGTTCTTTGCCTGAAGGGCATTTTCTGCTGCCTCCTTCACCTGAAAGAAGCAGTCAACCAGGTGTGGAGGGGATCCTTTGGGATAGGGGGAAGAAAGGAAGGGAAAGCCACTGATGCCATCATTAAGAGGAGCTCATGCTGCCTGTGTTTGCAGTTCTGAAACCTTTTAGCAAGTCTGGAATAAAAATTTACAGAGCCAAACAACAAAAAACCACCCATAATCCCAAACAGGAGTATGCAATGCACAGCTGTACAACATGGCTTGGCTCAGCCAAGAACACACAGTGGTTTGCTTTCCAGGAAGTCATTCCATCAGGTATGGATCTCAGTATAAAATACACATATATGTATAAATATACCTAGTCAGAAGCCCCCCTTGAACTCCAGATGGGCTTGCCCATTGCACAAGACAAGGCTCAATTATTTCACATCCCGGGCTGAAAGCGTGAGTTGATTTCCAGCCATCTGCTTTGCCAACATACTTTGGTTAAGGCATCGATTTCCAAGTCTATGTCTGCGAGGCATTTGGCCAGGATCTCTCTCCATCTGTTCACACTGTCGATACGGTCCTTCAAGAGCGTTCGGCTGTCACTCTCATCCCATTTCGCCTGGAATTAGAGAGAAATGCCATTACTCTCTTTAAAATCGCAGTTGTGAATCCTGCTAGAGCCTTTCCCTGTTTTCAGGACTGACTGACCCCTCACAGGAGTACGACACGTTGCCATTTGGTCTAATGGCCATTTGTACACACAGAGAGGACAGAGACCACCACAGGTTGCAATGGATGTGAGAACCACACCTGGGGATGTCACGACACACCATTGCAGGTGGCCTTACAGGAAGTAAACGTACATTTTTAGCAGGTTTTGTGCAGGTAAAGCCCTTTATTCCCTTGTCCATACACCCAAATCCAGACACTCTCCTATGCTCCTGAGCCCACCATCCTGACAAAGCAGCCCCAGGAGGCCCACCTGGTTGCCAGTGTCGTTGCGGAGAGCTAGTGCTTCCTGCCGGATTTGGTGGGAAGCAGAGCGATGGTGTTCGGCGTCGGCGGAGATGAGGTGGGAGTTGTTGTGCCAGTCCGGCACGGTGAACCGCTGGCCCGGCTTCACGCTCAGCGAGGCCATCTCCTCGCTCAGCAGGTGACTGAAAGGCAGCGGAAGGTTTATGTGTTTATTCAGGGAAATACACCCGAAACGGAGCCGCAGCCACAAACTGCAGAGCTCCTCGGGAGAAGAGCAGCAGCGAGCTGTAACCTGGCACCTGGCCTAACACAGACACGCTCCTCACAACGGGGAGCACAAGGGAGGGTGATTGGTGCCATTCCCTGTCCAGGGACAGAGGGACAGCCCTGTCCCACCTGTCCCTCCCTGGGGAACGGAGATGTTTGCAGGACAAGGAGCTGCTCTCGGCACCCGCTCCCACACCGTGTTTGCTGAGCTGGGACAAAATGGCTGATACGTGACTGATTCTGCTGTGCTACAGCTGCGGGCTCAGCCCAGGGCTGCGACCCCAGGGGACCCCAAGGCTTCGCAGAACAGAGTTTGCAGCCCCTCTCCGTTGTTACCCTGCACAGCGGGCAGGAACTGCAGGACCCGCTGCAGAGGCTCCGAGGGGGCTGCTCAGGAGCAGGGCTGGGACAGTCCCACGCCGTGGCTGTGGGGTGCCCGTGTGTGCCCCAGCCCTCCCGGCACAGCGAGCACGGCCGCCGGCACCACCGGCTGACGGGGAAGGGCACTCCGGCAATTCCCGAAGGGAAGGAAGCTCGGAGAGAGGGCACAAAGGGCCGCGGGACACAGGGGTNTGCCGGGCGGTCCCGGGCACCGCGGGCGCAGCAGCGGCTCCTGGGCGGGTATCGGGGTCAGGGCACCGCAAACCGCCGCCCAAAGCAGCTGGTGATAATAATGCTGTTTTAAAAATTCAACAAAATAACGCACGAAGCAGGAGGGAGATGGGGGTGCCCAGAGCCCGCTCCCATTCCCACAGCATCCCTTCCTTCCCAGGACTGGGGGACAGGGGATTTAAAACATCGACCTGAGCGCGCTTTAACAAGTTAAGANGTCCCACGCCGTGGCTGTGGGGTGCCCGTGTGTGCCCCAGCCCTCCCGGCACAGCGAGCACGGCCGCCGGCACCACCGGCTGACGGGGAAGGGCACTCCGGCAATTCCCGAAGGGAAGGCAGCTCGGAGAGAGGGCACAAAGGGCCGCGGGACACAGGGGGAAGAGGGAAGGGGCTCGGCGGGGGCCTCATCCCGCCTGGTGTGAGGGCACTCGGCTCCTCCGGGCCGCCCCTGCTCCGCTCCCCGCCTCAGGACCGATCCCGATCCCGCTCTCTCCCCCTGAGAGCCGGTGCCGGTCCCACCCTCTTCCCGCCCCAGGGCCGCTCCTGCTCCCGATCCCGCTCTCGCCCCTCACAGCTCGGGCCGGTCCTGCCCCGCTCTCTCCCCCCNCGACCTGAGCGCTTTAACAAGTTAAGAAAAAAAATTAAATGGCATTGAAATCGAATCAAACAGAAAAGATTAAAAGTAAGTGGTTTTCTGTGATGGGTGTGCATGGCGCTCCCTCCAGATCCCACCACCCAGCCCAACACCTCCCTCTCCATCTGCTCCCGGCTTCGGGAATAAACGTGGGAAAAAACAAATTAAAATGATGCAAGTATAAATAAAATAAAGTATCACATATGCATTTCAAAAAAAAAATTTATTTTTCAAATGAATACGGTTCGTTTACAATACACTCAAGTTGATGGTATCTATAGCCAGCAGAGATCGATGACTGCTGTGTCCTATACACAGTCGTACAGAGGTTACAGATGCCTACGAGGGGGAAGGAACAGTGAAAGAAGTCGACATTTTACTGTGCTGGAAAGAAAGCAACTCTTGCAACAGGTAGAAAATTTTGGCAAGAACAATTTGTCCGGAAAGGGAGAAGGGGCAGAGGACACGGCTTCTGCTTAGCAAGTACATCTCAAACACCGACGTTCCCTCCCACCCACGGCTGCAGCCCACGCCCGCGGTACAAAGAGGCACACATGGTCAAGATGGTTAAGTAAAAATAAAGGCTTTTACCAGTTCGTTTGCCACCCATCTAAACAATCTATTTGTGCAACGTCTCAAGTCACAGCTCTACTTCACTCCTGAAACAATTCCCTTTTGCTTCGAAAGCCTCCAGGACCTTCCCGGTGGGAACACATTCAAACTCCTGCCGAAGCAACGGGACACCAGAACAGGGAGCAGTTACCAGCATGAGAGAGAGCAGACACATGGCGGGGAGGATTGATCCACTGGACTGGTTTATCAGAATTTTATTTGGAAAAGGAACCCCAAATAGCACTATTTATTTTTTTTTTTTTACAATTTAAACACATGATCTCAAATACACAAGATTTCTAAGCACGGCACTGCTTCCAGCAGTCACCAAGACTAGTCCAGTTTGCTGGCCAGCGATGTTTATGGCACACCAATGCCACCTGAGCCACCTTCTCCTGAACATCCTTTAATATCTGATTACTGTGAAAGCTTTAAAGTAACCCCTGCTGATGGACAATGTCCTTGTCCATGATCACACACCTCCAGCCAGCTAAACAACCCAGTTTTTCCCCACCAAGCACCATTTATCCACCACTACCCAGGGGAGCTGAACTGCTCACAGCTGGGGAAGAACAAGGAGGGCCTGTACCCTGTGAGCCCAAAGTGTCACCACATCCATGGAATGCTGATCTGCACACCAGTGCCTGTAAACCCAACATTTCTGACCCCAAACTCGCTCTGCCAGCTCCACTGCTGTGCTGCAGCACCTGCCTGCAGACAGACACCAAATGCAACGAGCTAGAAGCAGGTTCTTCTACAGGAAAACAACATGAAGTTGTCTCAAGGTGAGATTTAACACCGAAAACTGCAAAAATGAGAACATTTCGCTGAAGAACAGAAATCAAGTCCAAAGAAAACGAAACACTACAGCCACAGGAGGGAATGGATGTACAAAACTGAGTACCCAGAAGAAGCCATTTTTCACTGCAAAGTTGCCTCCTCTCACTGAGTTTGGTCAGTGTCAATTCTCCTCACTGCTTTAGGAGCACTACTCAAGTTTCCACTTGGATGGCACTCCATGAGGTTCCAAAACTTCCCAAAGTTCTTCAAATTCTCCATTGCTCCAGTGGGCATCACTTTGCTATTATGTCTGAGTGGAGACTAATCAGCAAGACATGGATTTTCTATCAAAGAAACTGGGTTTGAAGGTATTAAGAGATTTGCAAATGTAAGCACAAAGAAACTTGATTAGTAACTACTTCAAAAGCTAATTTTTGCACACCTGTACTTAGATAGGTTGTAGACCTACGATTTATGGGCCAGCATAGCCCTAAACTCAACACATAGTCATATTTTTGTGTTTCTAGATAGTGTTGCAGTATTAATTTTCCAACTGCCAAATGTGTTTGAAAGACCTGTATAAAACTCAGCAATGAAAAAAACCCCTTCCTTTAAATAAACTTGCCCCCTGACCTTTCTGTTTTACAACACATGAATATTTTAAAAGAAAACAACATGTCAGAGATCATGGGACCCAGGCATGGGTGGAAGGGAAGAGCACAGGCTCCAAACAGAACAGGATTCACTGAGGATGCAAATGTGCAAGAGGTGCACAGGCTGTTAATCATGAAGTTACTGCTGTCATGACATGGTTTACCCCAAGAACACCCAGCAATTTGCTCTCAGAAGGTGACATGAACCATCATAAATATTTTCTAGATGAAAAACAAGGCAGAATCGTTTCCCCCAGGTCAGAGAAGGAACCTGCTCCAGAGCCAGCTGGTACCAGAGCTCCTGGCTGGACAACTCACCAATATCCCAAAACTGCACCAAATACAACCTGTTGGAAAAGCGCTTCCATTTTGGTCTGAAAATCCACTTTTTTTAGCAGCTTTAAGCCCAAACTGACATCTAAGGACACAGATACCTAATTCTGCACCAGCACACAGGTATGTCAGGCACTGTTCCTCCCCTCACAGCACTTTGTCACTCTTTCCACACCCAGGAGACCACACGATTCTGTTCCAGACACCCCCAGCTGTTGGCAAACTGCTTCTTGAAAGGTTATCTATGTTACATCCTCACCTCCACATTCCCACTGAATCAGAGCTCTGCACTGCTCCCTGACATTCACTGGACAACATTCCCCATGTCCCTGAGAGGGAAGAAGCAATGGAGTGTATGGAAAGCTGCAGGAGCACAGTAAAGAGCGAGGACATCACTGGACAGGCAACATTCAAATAAAGGCAGAATTAATGATTCTCATTAGATAAACATATCAAGGTTAAATTTTATCTTAAAAAGTTGCAAGTCTACCAGGAAGTAGGTTTATTTGATGACGTTATTCTTAAGAAACCACTTATTTTAAAACCTTTTCCTCTCTGGGTAGTTCTAGTTCACAAATAATTCAGGGCTTGTTTGATTAAATAATTCAACACAAAACCAACTCCACTGTGACCAAGGGCTCTGAGCTTTAAGAGCAGTTCAAGCAAAACAGTAACCATCCTACCAATGCAAACACAGGTTTTTCCAGCTCTGCTTCTGGTCAGAAAAAGGCACATGCTTGTTCTCAGCGAGTTCAAGTCCAACACAAACAGTTCAGGACATCCCAGCTCAGGTCTGGTGTCCCCATAGATGTCCCTGAAGGGCTCGAGCTGATGCCAGCTCACCCAACCCCACCCTGTCCTTGATTTCTACAGGCTTTTGTCACCCTCACATCCAGAGCTGCTCTGTGCTCCACAAGCTGCAGGATCCTCACCATGGCTAATTCCATAGAGGCAGAGGAGGGAGTGACTCTGCTCAGGGAATGGGGCTGGGTAAGAGCTGAGGAGGAGCAGAGCCACTGCAGTGCTACAGCAAAGTGACCTGTCCACCTGCCTGCTGCTGGTCCTGGGAGCCACACACCCCTCAGGGCAACCAAGAATCCATCAGGGCATCTGTGTTGGATGGAGGTGTCACATATTGCTCAGAAATCCCCTGGCTCTGTTGGTTCAGGGAGCACCAACCTACTGGAACCTGCTTGACCCAAGTAAGGGGGTTTGGATAAACCAGAGTTTGAGTTCAGGGTGCAGCTATCCCAGGCACTGCCACCTGCTCACAACACAGTCCTGGAGGAGCACAACACACACCCCTGGAAAACATTCAGGAAATGGGTTTTTTTTTCCCTCATCTGATCACAGAATCAGAAAATAGTTTGGGTTGGAAAGGGCCTTTTAAATGTCACCCAGTCCAACCCCCTGCCAAGGGCAGGGACACCTTCCACTATCCCAGGTGGCTTCAACCTGGCCTTGGACACTTCCAGGAAAGGGGCAGCCACAGCTTCTCTGGGCAACCTGTGCCAGGGCCTCCCCACCCTCGTGATAAAAAGCTCCTTAGATCTAATCAGAACCAACCCTCCTTCAGTTTAACACCATCACCCCTTGTCCTGGGGCAACAGGTTCTGCTAAAAGTTCATCCCCATCGTTCCCACAGGCCCCTTCAGGCACTGAAGGAAAACATCAGCTGTCAAGTTTTGCTGTTTTCTTTGCTACAGGAGGAAAGGAGGCTCTGCTGCTTCTTCATTGTGTTTAGATTTTTCCACTTGATTTTTAAAGGAGTTTGAATAACTTCTACTGGGGTCTGCTACTTGGAGTTTGTTCTTGCTGCCTCTTCCAACACCTTTTTTCTCTCCCTGGCAGAGCTGCCCCAGTAGCTGCAGGATCTCAATGTCTCACAGGTTCTCCATCTCCTTAACAAGGCCCTCCCTGTCCACCTGCAGCTGCTTGTTGGGGTGTTTTGGTTTGCTGGGTTTTTTTTCAATTTGAAATATTTGAATAGTGTCTATTTTCAGTGGTTTATTAGCTCCTATTTAATTTGGATACTTGAAATCATGATGCACTCTTCAATAACCAAACCAGAAACATTTCTGCTGGAATTAAACCTCGTGTACAGCAGCTCATTGACACCAAGGCAAGAGATTTATGTCCAACAGAAATCTGCTCTGTCAGGTGGAAGTTCATTTTCTTTGATAGAAAGAAGAGGCTGCAACTTCCTTCTAAATCCCAACAGCTTCAGTATTAGCTAAATGTGGAGAGGAACAAAGCAGTTGATAGGCAAGGGAGGAGATAGAGGATATTGCTGCAAACAAGCTCATGGTGCAAGATTTTTGGCCCTTTTTAGTCTAAAATATAAAACCAGCTACTACTAAAAAGGACAGGAGACAGTTTTGGCTCAGAACTTAGACTGAAAAAATGCTTTCTAAACTCTACTCTAGTATCACTAAGAAATTGGGAATATAAAACAATTGAACATCATGGCAAGCTTAAATACCAACACAGTGGCATTGGGCACTGTAATAAAGACAAGAAAGTTGGTTACAAACTACAAGAGACATTGGCTCATGTCTCCAAGTTGAATCAGAAGAAATTACAGAGCAAAAAGAGTCAACTCGTGTGTGGGGAGCAGAGCAGGGGCTGCACTGGGCAGGGACCCCTCCACGAGGGCACTGCCCCACCCTGGCACTCTGGACCCCACATATTTCATTGATAATGTCCAGAAGCTCTGTTTGCTCCTAGAGAAAGTCTGGACATGAACATATCCCTGCAAAGACACCGCTTGGAATTACCCGGCGTTCTGCACTTCAGCTCTTGGTATTCAAAAATATCCTGACTGATGTCAAGTTATTCCACATCTTAAATGCCCAACGTTATAAACAGTAATAAAATGCACAAAATCATTTCAGTTGTAAAGAAATAAGGTACCAATGAAGCCTCTGTGGAGAGCAGGTTTCTTGGCTCCTCTCAAACACAATTGGTTAAGCTGAATTCGGAGAAGAAAACCAAAACATTCAGAAACTTCTCCTGCCTAAAAATAAGTGTTAAAAGCAACACACAGAGCAGACACACAGACCTATGAGCTGCACACAGACCACCAATAAATATGCAGAAACACCACAATAAAGGATGAGGCTCATCATAAAAGTCCCATAACTGCTACTCAGACCAAAGGGAAGGGAAGTGTGTGTTTTTTGCAGGCATGTGCAAGCACATTACAGTGTCATCAAAGCACAACTTTGCTATTATTATTACTTTATGCAGCATTACAAGGTTACTGAGGTGCAGTGTTTAATAGTCTACAGCTTTTCCTGCCTGGAGGAACGCTCACCAAACTCCCCCTGCACCCACCCACCACCCCACTCCCATCCAGAGCACCCAACTCCCAGGCAGGAATCAGGACCCACTGATCCCTGACATCCCTCCTGGACACACAGGCCATGGAGGACTGACCATCCCTAAGGCATCCTCCTCATCACCTCTTGGGAATGTGCCACCCCTAAGAGATGACATCCCTCGTTGGCTAAGGATTCCTTTGGGAATTAACCACGTCCCCACGGCCTCTCCCACACCCCAAACCCCCTCAATATGAAGAGGCAAATCACACTGACCCAGCCCAGCCCAACCCCAGCCTACCAGCTGAATTTGGTGATCGCTCCTCAGTGCCTCTCCCTCCAAACACCTTCCTGGTTATTCTTGGTCCTGACTCAGAGAAGCTGAGGCTTGAAAGTACCTAAAAGATACCATCAAACACTTGGCATTTTTCAATAATTTGTCTTAAATTTGCAGCCACGTACAACTGGAAAATAAAAATCTACAGCACCATCTTCTAAAAAGGCACTTTCTGAGGACTGTCTTGCTTAAGAAAAATAAAAGTCACTCCAAGTTTTAAAGAGTGGAACTGCCTGGTTTGCAAAGGACCCTATGGAACGACCTGTGTCGGGGAGGGGGTACCTCAGACAGCATTTGAAAGGCCAGGGCACATGGATGGAAAGTGGATGGAGTCTCCCCAACACCCTCACTTCCATCAAACTGATGCTTTGATATTTTCCCTCACAATTCCCTCCCCTCCATATGCACCTTTGCCTACTCAGGGACAACAATTTGGGATTTAGTGTCACAGAGATCAGGATTCTTACAACTCTGCTCGGGAGGTAAAATGCAGGATCCTGTATCCATCTCACTCATAACCTCAACTACAGAAAGTACAAAATCTTCTACCAGCAGAAAGCATCAACGAGCTCAAACTCTAACCATGATATTGTACAAAAACCAGGAGTGAATTGGCTAAGTGAACTCTGATTTCAACACGTGCCAAAACAAAAATGATATTCTGACACCCTAAAGTACCATCTTTGGGCAGAAAAAACCAGACAGGAATATTTCCCTTTGATTTTTTCACTAGATCCAACCTGCCAAGAGCAGCCACAAAACTCCAGGGCACTGAAAGGGACTGAATATCTGCCTGGCCTGACCAGAGACCACGATGGCCACTTAGAAATAACAACCTTTGAAAACTGAATTTACAGGTCCAATGTACATAATCTGAGCTTTTGATTCCTTGGTTATAAAAGTGCTTCAAGAAAGGTTCTAAACCCTCAGTTCACAAAACAGGGAAAATATCAAAAGAGGACAAGATATGAACAAAGTGTCAAAAAAAAAAACAAAAGAAAAAAGGCCTCAAGCTTGAGCCTGGAATTTCACCAGAGTGAACTTTAAGACTAGTAGAAAACCAGTATTTGTAGTTGGAGTTTGTACAGCAGATGAGTTATCTGGTATCTCATGTTGAGTGAGCATTTTATAGGACAAGAATTCATAAATGAGTAAGTGAAAATCATTTAGGACCAAGAGCATCTTGAAATAATTTGACTGACAACTTCCAGAAACCCATTTTACTCCTGAAAACCGTTTCTGTGGCCAAACCAACTTCCCAAAGGATGCTGGAATGAACCCTATAAAAATAACTCTTGGACACGTGTAACCAGGTGACACATTGAACAGTGACAGAGATCCTGAGGCCAATGGCCATGGCTGGAGCCCCTAACGAGGGACAAAGGTGATTAGGGGGTCACTCGCTCTGTTTGCACATGAGACAAGTTTAACACCTCAACCACAGCCCAGGATTCTCTGCAACTCTGGATCCACCAGTGGCCACACGGAGATTTCGGCACAGCCGGCACCAGGAGAGGAGGGGCACATCTGGCAGCCTGGATCCATCCCCAGGTGAGCAGGGGCACATCTGGCAGCCCTGGATCCATCCCCAGGTGAGGAGGGGCACATCTGGCAGCCTGGATCCATCCCCACAGCCAGCACTGCTCCTGGAATTCCCTACAGCTGCTCCTGGCCCAGCCCGGGGCTGCTCCCACCACGGGAGCACTTAGTGGCACTTGCCAAGTACAAGTGAGGTCTCAGTGTCTGAGGAGGTGGGAACTGCTTTTCCCAACAGGGATAAACCCGGGCTCTGCAAAGCAAGAAGAATCATCAGCCTGTGCCCACACCCCTCTCTGCACTATCCACAGCCAACTCCAGGCAGGAGAGGGGGGATTTGCTGTGCCACTCAAGATTTCCTCAAACAGCACATAAAATTTGAGATTTTTTTTTCTTTTTAAAGGAGAGCAGGTACAAAAATAAAAGAAATCCATATACTCTGAAAATATACTGGAAACTGCCACCACAGATGAGGTACCATTTATCCCGACCCCCCACCCCCGAACTGCAAACATCAAAATATATATGTTTTTAAACAAAAGAAGAATATCTGGCTATTTAATCTCAGTTAAAATGACAGCACCCTTTGTTACACTTGATATTTCACACCGTTAATTCTCTTTTGAAAAAAACCAAGATATCTAACTAACCTTGATTCCTTGCTTTTTTCCTCATTCCTTAGTGCAGTAATTGTCCATCTCCATTTAAATAAATATAGCAGCTACAGCATCATAAATGTGTGGCCCTCACAACGTCAGTAACTTGATATCATAATACAAAGAAGTATCGGCACTTGACGTAGATATTTGCAAAACCAAGGAGAGAGATTAAAACTTCCAAATACTCTTCACATGAAAACCAGGTACAATGTAACCTTGACAACTGGAGTCACTTTGCCAATGAAGTTTCTTGTGTTTTTGGTGGAAGTAGCAAGGAAAAATAAAGCTCCTCAGATCCGAGTTGCCGAGCGTGGGAGGGATGAGAAGCATCCAGCAGCTTGGAAAGGAGAGTTAGGAGGCTTTGTAAAAAGCCATTTTTCACCTAAATGCCAGAAGTCCACAAGAAGTCTTTGTAAAATAATTTGGTTTTTTTTTTTTTTTAAAAATCTGTATTCTAAAACAAATTGCTGTAAAAAGCCTAAGCTGACCCTGGCACTGAGCTTCAGGAGAGAAGTGTCAGGTCACAGACTGGGGAAAACATGAGACTTGTTGAGGAAAGACCTTGCTCAGAGGACTCCCACCTCCCTGCACCAGTGTGTCCAGAGGTGCTGACAGGGGACAGTCCTGCTCTGGGGCTCCCTGATCCCTTGGGATCTGCCAAGCACCTCCAGCACCCACCTCCTCCCTGAGCCCCTCCAGCCACTGCCCTCCCTCACCACTGTTTCCAGTGCAATTTTAACTTGGCCAAGTCAGTATTTTTCCATTATGTTCCTTGACTTTGGGAGATAAAACACGTATCTACACTGTTAGTAAAGCTCTTGCAGAGAGTTGTGAGCAGCACTACGGACACTTCCATACAATATACAAATGCACAAGATACAGTACTTGGTTTTCTGGCAGAAAAAAGGGAGGTTCATGCCTGGTGAAGCAAAATGGGCTCAGATTTTAGGCTCAAAATACAGTATATTGGCAAACAGAGGATTTGGTGAGAATGAGGAGAGAAGCTACTCAGACCAACCCACTGGTTTTCATGTGAGAGCAGGTGGAGGCCGGGAGGGCTGGGATCACAGCAATGCCCATACAAACATCTGCAGTAAATATACTATGAACCAGTGCAAATAAAAACAGTCAAAAATGCAGTTCACGAGTTTACAAAGTGCAAAACTCCCCAGTCCCCTCGTTGAATAAACGCTCGTCTCTGACATCTTAAAACATTGGTTTTAAAGTGGAATGAAAGAGTCCCATTGGTTTGTTTCACATTTCAGTGATTTAACATGTTAGAACTATCCCAGCCCTCTTTATTTGCAAAGTGAAATGAAGTTACCAATAACTTAATTTTAAAAGGAAAGTCATTATCAAAGAGGAAAAAAGCCTAAAAACTTTTATTAATTCCAGACATTTTACTGATGTCAAATAGGTTTAACTAAGCATGTAAAAACTGAGATCTTAATACAAAACCCTTTCCATTGAATTCAAATATGCTCCACATTTCAAAGCCAAAAATAAGGCCAATTCCTTTGTTAAATCAAAAGACTGCAGCGACAAGTAAAGCTTGCAGAAGTCTAGAAGCATTTTTGTAATTTTTTTTTTTTTTTGATTTAAAAAAGGAAAATTCAAGATTCCTTCTGACTATAAAACTTTCCTTTCAAAATTAAGGCTTTTACTTTGTCCTTTTAAAATCCTGGAGGTGTCCATTCTCCCACGGTCCGTGGTACAGACACTGCTTCAGTACAGCTCAATGGACACAGTTTTTCTTTAGAACGCTTATTGCACTAAAAGATAGCAAAACAAGTTGTCAGTTTCTTTTTTAAAAATAAACATGGTTACATTTCTAAAAAATAAAAGTTGATGTTGACCATATGTTCTGTAATAATTAAATTAAAGCATTATTATTACTCTAATAAATATAAAAGAAACAAAAGGAAGCTAAACTTCAAACACACATACATATGAATCACATTAAGGTGTGAGAGGCAGCAAGTAAACTAGCAGGTTTCTTTTTTTTCCAAAAAGACCTTAGCTCTAAAGTTTCAGTTCTGGTGGTTACTGTATGTCATCCCAGAAAACCTGGGACATCAGATCTCATGTGAAGCTTCAACAGATTGGACTTGCCAGATAGGAAAAAATTGAAACTTTTGGACTAGGTGAAACAGCAGCTTTAGTAAATTCCCCAGGGAGCAAGAAGAGTTGGGTCACTACTGCCTGCACATGAACCACGAGCTTCTTGGATTGCTTTTGAAAGGGAACTCTTGGAGCTGAGAACTCCAAAGCTGTGAGAAAAGACACAAAGGCAGCCGTTGGCTAAATTAGGTTCAAATTACTGGATTAGTGTGCAAAACATCTTCCCCCCTCACTGTTTCCTAGCGAGTGCTGCACATTCCAAAGCACTTGGATATGTTCACATTCGAATGCTCGATGGCAATACTGAGAGAAAGATTCCTCCATGCACGGGGGTTAAAAACTTAATTATTTTCTTTTTTTTTTTGCACACTTCCCTTCTCCAAACAATCACTGTGATTGTTCCTAAAGGGTGGTTCGCTTTTTTCGTCTTAAATTACACCATAGATTTTAGTTTCTTATTACTATTTCTTTTTTTTGCAACAATAGTTGTGCTGCCGAGCAACTTGAGGTAAAGGCAGAAGAGGGTTAAACTACGAGAAATAATAATTAAAAAAAAAAAAACAAAACCCAAAAAAGACGGCGGTGCTTCCCCCGGGAGCCCGCCCCAAAAAAGCAGTTGGCTGGTTTCATATTGCATAATAGTGCTGTGTTCCTGGATGAAGTAAACAATCTTCCTTGTGTCAATTTAAGGGTGAGCCTCTCGCCCCTGCACAGCGTCAGCTCCAGCACGATGGGAGGCACAGCCCCTAAACCAACCCCCTGGAAACATACATTGTATGTGGCTTAAGTTCTGAGTTCTCCTCTCGGCGAGTGTCTCCCGGGTCGTTGACTTAAGCGAAGTACATCGTGCGTAAGGTGTCTTGGTGAATCTGTACAGCCTTCGCCAGGGCCTGGGGGTCGCGCCCGTTGCTCTGTCCTGACACGTGGCTCCCTTCAGCACTGCAGGAGAGACAGGCAGGGCTGTAAATTGTAGTAATTAGGATCAAAAAGCTGCTTTCGCATCTTTTCAAAGTCACAGAATCACTGAGGTTGGAAAAGGTCTCTAAGGTCACCGAATCCACCCCGTGCCCGATGCCCACACTGTCACTCAGGGACACATCCAGTCCTTCCTTGGACACCTCCAAACCTCCCTGGGCTGCCCCTTCCAAGGCCTGACCACCCTTTCCATGGAGAAATTCCTCCTGGTGTCCAACCTGCCCCTCCCCTGGCCCAGCCTGAGGCCGTTCCCTCTCCTCCCATCCCTTGTTCCCTGGGAGCAGAGCCCGACCCCCCCTGGCTCCCCCCTCCTCAGGGAGTTGGAGACAATTCTGAGCCTCCTTTTCTCCAGGCTGAGCCCCCCCAGCTCCCTCCCCATATGACTCTCCAGCCCCTTCACCAACATTTAGCACCAGTAACAGAACTGGACACTGGGAAAATCAACACTTCTGTTCACCCAGCAACCTCGAGGCTTTTCTCAAATCCCTTCACTGTGGCTGCTCAGCCTGTTCATCTAAAAATAAGCCTGTTATAAATATATTGATGGCTTGAAGGTTATAAGATATTTCTGACGTACAGAGTCAGATAAGTGGAAACACTTAATGTTTGGTTCATTCACGAGTACCGTGATCCCAAAGCAAAAACCAAATTTGTCCCTCGATTCCCTCAAGCCATAACATTCCCTCAAAGCCATAACAAAAGACTTCAATAAACTTATAGTTCTTTTAATCTGAGTGTTATTCTGTACAATCCACCAACCCACTCCTGCCTGATGCAGAGCAGAGCTGCCAGCAGTGATGATCTGAAAACTAAGCCCAGAGGCAACAAAACACACCCGCAAACCCAGCAGTAACTACCTGCAGTCAGGGGGCTTTAGGCCTGACACTGCAGCAAAGGGACACAAAGCTGTGCACACACTGTCACTTACCTGTCATGTTCCTTGTCCACGAGGTGGTACCTGGCCCGAAATGCCACCAGGTGAGCGTAGTAGGCCGGGGCAGGGATGGACACGGAGCGGGTGCAGCGCACGTAGGTGTGGCACAGCTGGTATGTCAGGAGCTGCAGCTCATCCGCCGTGAAACAGTTGTCATCCCACAGCACGTGGTAGTGGGAGGGCCGGCTGGTTCCCTGTGACAGGGGGACATCCACTCACTCATCTGGGTTGCCACAAACGAGTGACATTCTGGGGTTCAGAAAGGGTCGGACTATGTGGTCTGAGCTGCTACGTAACAGCAGCCAAAGAAGGTTCGGTTTTATGTCAGCCCTAAATGTATTTTACATTTACATGGTATTGCTCTAATTGTTCCTGCTTGGAGAAAACCTCACGTGCTTTCTACACAACCTTCAGTGATCTACAGCTGCTCCCAACGTGACCAGACCATGATTACAGCACCTCTTACCTACCTCCAATTAAACCAAGACACATTTCACAGACAAATAACCACTGGTTTTGCCTCTCTTCAATTCCTGAGCCCCTAATTTCAAGTACGAACACTAGAACCTTGAGTTAAATCTTATAGTGCACTTGAATTAGGTCAACAGTTGTGCTTTAGCCAGGCTGCATCTCTCTTTTTAAAATATGTATCTAAAATATGAATTTAGTTGAGGCTTCTTTATGCCTTGCTGTAATAAACACAAGGAGCTGCAACTACACAGCAGCATCTTTGCTTCAACTCTGATCCAATTTTTTTCCCAAAAAACAGCTTTCCCAGACCTAAAGACAGACAAAAAACAATATCACGAAGATTCAAAACTGGAAAAGAAATCATGCCCACCCAACCTAAACAAAACCCACAGTAATGTGAGAGCTCAGATATAAATTAGTTAAAATGACATTTCCCTCCTAAGTAACTGTTTGCAAACAGGTGTCACAAAAGGTAGAAAACCAACATGTTCTAAATTCACATTTACTTACAAAGAAGCAACTGTACCTGTATTCCAGCATGGCTACAGAGGTAAAAATCAAACTCATAGGGATGTGTGATGTCTGTATCTACAGTTGTCCCAGCTGGAATATTGCCACTGCGTCCAACCTAGGGAAAAGGTTTGTTAAGTGCAGCCTCAGCTGTTCACACAGCTCAGTTCTAATGGAAACCACAAGTTTCTATTCACCACTGGCAAGGGTTTGGCACATGAAGTGCCTCAGAACTGTCTGAAATGTGCCACTTGGAGCTTTGACAAGGACACTGGATGGCTCTCCAGCACCTCAACGCTGCACCTACAGCACTTCAGAACTTTCCATCTCAGACTGAACAGCTGCACAGACATTTGTACTTGGAACTGTCAGCTTCAGTTTGCATCGAGTACCTCAGAAAAAAGGCTTTGTACTTTATTACAAGTGCTGGAGATTGGTCCTGGTTACTCACATGAACATCAGCTCCAGTGGGGATGTTGTGGGGGTTTTTAACACACTCAAAAGTCAATGATTTTTCAGTTTAGAGCCACATTTTATCAATCCAACACTTCCCTGAGCACACAGACAACCAGATGGACAGCGAAGCCCACACTAAGATTTTAAGAGCTTGACATGAGGCCTCCCCCAAAGCCTCCCAGGGGAGGGCAGTGATTACCCTCTCTGTTCTGTCAGCACAGAACAGCCGTGTATGGTGTCGCTTCTGCACCACGATGTAGGTTATTCCAGGCTGGTAATCCTTCTCCAGGCTGATGCAGGCTTCCCTAATGGCCAGCAGCTCATAATACAGAACCTGCAAGCACAAGGACAGAAGAGTTCAGGTTTTCCTTCCCTTGTACTCTACACACAACACCTAATAAAGGGGGAGTAGTTAATATTTAAGTGTAACTCTGCTACACGGTTAGTAAACTTAGGAAACACTTAGAAATATGTGGTTGCCCAAATTCTAAGACTTCTTCCCAGGCAGGAAAGAAGCTGCAACTCTTCTTACCCAACGTAATTAAGAAATTTAAAAGCCTCAATTATTTTGTACTGTCTTGGTATAAGTGAAAGCAACTCAAACAGCACAAAAGGAGCCCTGGAGTTACTACTGAGTAACAAAACCCTTCCAGGAGCCCAGGGCTGAACCAACCTGTCGGAACTGTCCCTCAGAGACCCCGTCCCTGTAGAAGATGATCCTGGTGGGTTTGAACCGTGTGGATTTGTAGAACTGGATGAGCAGCTCCCTGACCATGGAGGCCAGGTCCTGGATGATCTCCTGGCGGGGCCGCTGCACCCTCACCGTGGCACAGTACCTGCTGGGGTGGGCATCCATGCTGCCTACAACCTGTGGGCACAGCACAGCACACAAGGCTTCAAGGCCAAATCCATCCCAAAATAATTAATGGCAAATAGCCAAGAGCAGCAACTTTCAAGTAAAAGATGTTTATGTTAAAACGACAAGCAGAGTAACACGTTAAAGTGAAATGTGTGGTAGGTACAGGTTTAACACCTTCTGAGGAGAGGTGAGAGAACTTGTCCCCAAGCACCCTGAAAGGCATCTGCAGAATCTGGCTTCCCCTCTATCCACAGCTCACTAATGCATATTCTTACAATCCAGACAGACTTTCTTCTGTGAAGTTCTCACCTTTTACAGGGAGAAACACCTCAGTTTCCCTTAGTTACTTTACACACAGATGCAGTAACTGCAATCAATGGCAAAACACCAAGCAGGTAAAACAGGGGAGGACTGACCAAGCCTGAACCACCACCTTCATCTCCTGGACTGTACCAACACAAAAGGTAAGCAGTATCAAAAACAGTTCTGCCAAACCAGGCCTTGAATTACATTTTTCCCCTTTAAAAAGACAAAAAAGTTATTAGCTAACATCACCAAGCTGCATTATTTCCTTGAGAATATTTTTGCAGAAATACATTATTTAACAATGCCATTTCACCTTGATGAAAAAATTAAAGAGCTAAGAAACCAGTCTGAAGTATCCAGCAGCATTTTTTAATTCTAAAGACATGATTTTGAATATAATTGGGAATGTGTGCAAAGTGGCATAAGCCCTGACAGATACTTGACACAGACACAGCCCATCAACTGCATCTGCTATTCTAAGATTTACCTCAGATAAAAAACCTCAGGTTAATTTACTATAACTTACAGCAGCGATGGAAGGCTTCTTTCCATCTCCAGCTGGAGGGTGAGTGACATCAGCTCCCAAAAAGATCACTGGCTGCTGGAACACAGAAGGTCTTCAAAAAGAAAAAAGTGCTAAGTCACACTTGCAGCTGAGCAGCTCCACAAGGTCATCACTCACTGGGGGGGTTGTTTTTGTCTCAGCCTTATCAGGTACCAGGGCCAAGGCTCAACAATGGCATCTTTGTGCACAGGAGGTGAACTTGGAACCCTCCCCAGCAGAGACTCCAAAACACACTGGGAACACACTGCCAGAGCTGGGGGAGGATTCTGGTGAGGAACAGCCAGGGAGCTCCACCTGAGTGGTACCTGCAGCTGCTTCCAGAGCCTGCCATGCTGCAGGAGATCACAGCAGGGCCTGGAGGTCACCAAGCACCACTGTGGTGCAGCATCAGCCCTGCACACACATTACTTGGGCTTACAGGATTTGAGCAGCAGTATGGTCTCCTAGTGCCTTTAAAATATTCTCCCACGTCCCATTGTTTCACATTTCAGCTTTGATACTGATCAAACAAAGCAATAGAACCATGTCTTAAGACAGAGCTTGAAAGCCAACAACCATTCAGAGCCTATGCTGGGAGGAACTGAATTCTACCTCAAATACCACATACTATTACCAGAAGAATGTTTCAACTTGAAACTTGGCCATATTTAAATCTTGGGTGCTGAGTCACAAATACAACCACATCTGTTACAGACAGCCCGAATCAGACTCTTACCTTTGATGAGGTACAAGGATGTTGTTGATTCCTCCCAGCTTTACATTTATCTTCAGGCACAGATTTGAGAGGGTCTGTGGAGATGTTTTGATGACGTTCTTGACCTGCACACACTGTGTGGCCATTCCCAACAACGTGTCTCCCACGCGCTTCACCTCCGCTGAGAAGCAAATACGAGGAGACAACCTGAGTCCAGCTGAGGTTACTGCTGCATTTGATCTTAGATAAGCCACAGCAATTCCAGTGCACACACTCTGCACCAACTTCCAACTTATCTGTGTGCTCAGATCTGCTTCCAATTTATCTTCAGACACAACACAGTCGTTTCTAATTCCTAAAGAATGGCCCTGAATCATTTTCTAACATACGCGGGGCAGCAAATTTCTCCAGACAACACTTGGCCAAACGGGTAAAGACAGAGGTGTGTCCTTACCATACACTGGTGTCTTCCCTGGCAGGATGACAATGATGAGCTGAAGGCCTGAATAGGTGTTCTTGAGGTGTCGGAACATGGGCTCCACACTGTCTGCACCCTGGGCGTACTTGCAGAAGCAGGGCTGGCCCTGGATGGGCATCCCGGCGTCCTTGGAGATCTTGCGCAGCTGGTCCGTGAAACCCCTGAGGAGGAGCAGATTTTTGGATGCAGAAGGGGACAGAAGAACTCTCTTAGTCAAATTAAAACAATTCCAAAGAGCTTTTGAAGCAGTATTTTACAAGTGTTTGTTATGTGGAGGCTGTGAAGCACCACAGGTCAGAATGGGGGGAAAACCCCCAAATTTAGACACTTTAAGTACTTCATTCAAGATGCCAGAAGTGACTATATATAAAGGAGTGATTTCATAGGACCAAAGCCATGATGTACCCAGGTACAGTGTTTTGACTGTAGCTCCCAGCAAGGAAGCAAACCCACCTGGATTCTCCCCCTCACATCTCAGATGATTAAACCCAGGCAAAACACCCATTAGAAATCCTATATTCACGTTTCCCTCCACTAAGAGACCAACCCAAAGCCTGAACCACGACATGCCTTACTTCAGTATTTCTTCTCTGCATTGTCTCTGTGTTGCAAAGCAAGCTATGGCCCACATCTTGATCTCCACACCAGTGTGGAACTGCTTCCCTCTCATGTCCCACACGCCGTGGCTCGGGGTCGCCACAGTTCGGTTCTGGGGAAACAGAAGCAACAGACACTGAAAAACAAGAAGCCTGTGCTATTTGCTGTCAGGGGAACAAACAAAGCTTATAATTCCAAGTCTGATCCCTGTATAGTCAAGGAAATCAGTGCTCAGAACAGAAGCTGGAGGAAGAGCCAGAGCCTCACCCGTCCCCCATACTGCAGCATCGGGGCTGGGAGCACCCGCNCTGCTGTCAAAGGGATCAGACTTGGAATTATAAGCTGATCCCTGTATAGTCCAGGAAATCAGTGCTCAGAACAGAAGCTGGAGGAAGAGCCAGAGCCTCACCCGTCCCCCATACTGCAGCATCGGGGCTGGGAGCACCCGCCCCGTCACATGGGCCATCTCATCCCGGACCTTGAACTGGAACTCTTGGACAAAGGGATCTGCATCATAATTTGCACTTCTCACCTGCAAGAGATTTGCCATGTTACAGAAGTATCTGGTTATAATTCAGACAGCAAACAACAGACTAACAGGAAAGTTGCGGGAGTTTTCTACAATTCCACTCTGAAAGGCTCAGATTTAACTGCTCAACACTGCTAAATATCCCCAGTAAAACAATTCCTACCACTTGATACAGTGGATGAGATGTTTTACTGTTCCCTTAGTTACTCAAGTGCTCATTGGTAGTTTGCCTGTTCAAAAGCATTTTGTTTCCTCACAGTAAACAAAACACCTACTTGGAATTAATTGTAGATATTATAACACAAAGCCTGTGCTATGGACACGTGCTCCTGTTGAAGGCTATTTTAAATAAATCCTATTTAAAAAGCAGTTAAAATGTGTTAAGTTAAAGGACAAGAAGGAATGAAAAGACCAGGCTGCACTGATGTAATTCAGCCCAGTGTCACCCAGAGCTGGGATCAGGGAACTCACCAATCTGCTGATTTCCTCCTGCCTGTCTGGGGCAGACCTGGCTGTTGCTTTTATCATGGTTGATGTCTGATTGTCTGTGAGCTTCTTGATGCACCTCTGCCCAGCCACGATGTTACACACCTGCAGGGGAAACCAGACACTTGAACTCACAACAGGAGCACTAAAACAGACCCCAGCACACCATGCACACACAATACTGTGCTGTCACCATAAACCACAATCCCAATGTGTTTAAACAACTGCATATTCTTTCCTGTAGCTCTAAACCTTAAAACACTTTAAGATGTAGAGAGTCTTTAGTGGAATTAGAGTAACGAACATGTAAACCTGCAAACAAGCTTGTACTGCAAAGAGCACTGATTGTCAGTGTTTTGCAAACTGACAGAACCTACCCAAACCCTCCTGATTTATCAGTGTGAGGCCCTTACTTCTAAAGGCAGGTAGGTGTGTTTTTGTTCTTGTCCCACTTGCAGGCAAGGAAGGTGAGGGTATTTCAGCTGCAGGTTGTATTTCTCTCTGAAATACTGTGCTACTGTCCTCTCCACAGTCTGGCCATTCTCCAGCTGTAAAGGAAAGCTGAAAAGACAGACATTTTAGTAAAATCTTAGTTGTCAAATAGCATCATCTCCAAAGTTAATGAAACATCAGGTGCTGTTACTGAAGAGAGCCCACATTTCATGCCCTTACGTTTGATGACTTGCAGGTCGTCTCGTTACGTTACAGACTCTGTATTTCCTTCTCATCGTCCCACAGTGAGTCACTTCTACCTTCAGACCTGCAAGAAAGCATCAAAAAACCTGTCATAACTACCCAAAAACACAGGAGACACAAGGTTTCAAATGATAGAACAGAACAGCTTTGGGGTCAGCATCAAACAGCACAAACATAAGAAATTATTATTCTCTAAACATATTTGCTCTCATTATAATTTGAGTTCTGACTAATCCTGATTACTATCCTCAAAAAAATCATGATGTATAATAATGTTCAGTGTTTTCTGAATTTCCTGTAGCAGTTCCATTCAACAGGTATGGGACTGGACTCAGAGGGCTTCTCTCACCATATCTTCTTGTTCTCAATCTCGTGCATCTCTTCAAACCACCAGTTCCAATGTAATCGAAATTAAAAGGGCAAACCCAGATTTCTACTTTGTTTTTTACCCCCCAGCCTCGTGTCCACATTCAGCTGTAATTTAGTTTCACTGACTAAGTTTAACTTTAGATTTTGAGCATCTCATCTCAAAGCACTCAGGCTGCACAGCAGAGCCCCTCCACACTGAATCACAGCAGTGACAGTGGCAGCTCAGAATCAGGTCCCCACGTACCACAGCAGACTCTGTTTGGTTTCCTGGGGACACAGACATCCCAAAGAAGCACCAACTGTACTCCTTTGCTCCCTGACAACACTAATTGCATCAATAACATCAGTATTACTCAGAGGACAACAGCACAGTCAAAATAAACCACCAGTGCTCTGACACAGCAGTAAGAGAAAACACAAAAAGAAACCATGGGGCACTGTGACCACAAAAGCAAAGAAGGGCTGTGTACATGGAAATATCTGGAACCCATTCCCTGCCCTGCCATTTCTCTGCTGTGACACTTCCAAGGCACTGCCCTCCCACAGTGTCCAAGGCAGGGTTTGTTCTGCTGAACATCCTGCCTGGGGCTCCCAGATCCTGCAGCAGCAAAGACAAATTTCAGAGCAAAGGTAGTATTTCAGTATTTTCTGACTATCCAGAGTCTCTGAGGCACCTGAGATCAAGCAGAGGCAGCTCCTCACTCTCCAGTTACAGATGTAAAAGGGGGCATGTCAGGACTACTGCAAAGTAATTCCTTTAAGCTTTTTCACTAATGACTATTCTATGAACACATCCCTTAATGACTGTAGTTCAAATTTACTTTTTGGCTGCCCAGTATTTCAGAAGAGACTAATCTTGCATCAAGGGTTTAAGAGATGAGCTTTGAAGGTCTGAGCTTCTTCAAGGCTTCACTCTCTGTAAATTACCCTGGAATGAAGGATATGGGAAAATGCAAGCCCAAGTAGCATATATGGAGTGAAACCACTCAAACCAGCAGCTTATGCAATTCCTTTGGAATGGAATTTGGCCTTCAGCTGCAAGTGGTACTTGTTTTTCCACAAGGCCACCAGTTACAAGAAGTCACTGCACCCTTTCAAAGAATCAATGTCAGCCTTGACATCAGTGTTCACTTTGCCACAGGAGCCCCCACTCTGTGCCAGGTGGCCCTGGCTTAGGACAGGTTGGCACCAACCACTTCCCTCTGCCCAGGCAATGAACAACATGCTCCCTCTTTCCCTCTAAACTACTGGGAACACTTTTCAGCTTTCATTTCTGCAGAGCTGCATTGCTGCAGTCAGGATTAGAACTACAAACAGATACTGCAGCAGTTCCAGGCCCTTCTGATGCACGTGAGGCTTCCAGGTAAAACAAATCCCTCAGAATTACCTTGATGGTGTTACCTGGGACAGAACAGATCCATTCCTACTCACCCTTTATCTCTTTGGTGAATTTTACCCGATGAGAATCAGTCAGAGGTCTTGGTTGTTCATCAATATTATGAATGTCAAGGACTTCACACATGAACTGAATTACAGGTTGTGCTTTGTAGAAGGCAGTGGCAGAAACTACAAAGAGCAAAATATTAAGTGTAGAAAACGCCAGTTTTGTGTTGTCAAGCAGTACATAAATTAATTCTTCTTAGAATTCTGGGTAAATCTCAAGCAAATGCTGTGCAGCACATTTAAAAAAAGGTCAGCAAACCCTACAACAGCAAAGCATCCAATGCCAGTGGAGGGTCCACAGTGACACATTAATCTCCAGCTCAGTTATCCTGCTACTACTTTGCATTTCAGGGCCTTAAAGGGTTTTTCCCCTGAGAACATTTATTTCTAGAGAGCTGCAATGCCCCAGAGAGACATTCCCTTTCACCTCTGTATGGAGCTGCAGAGACAAGATTAATATCTCTCTGCTGCACTTTTTAATATTAAAAGCTAACATTATTTAACATGCAATATAATTCTGTCAATCATACAATCTGCTCAATTACTGAAATAATGTTTGGTAGAGACATGAGCACTATACACAAACAGTGTTGGTGGAGTGGGGAGTGCAACCCCTGGTCCACTCAAATCCCTTACAAGAAGAAACCCATCTGAAGTCACCCAAGTATCACCCAAATTTAGGCAAACCAGAACACCCAGCCTTGCAAATCTTCAGCGTGAAAGCTCAATATGTGCAATATTTAATATGCTCCAAGACAGATGCTAAGCACAACCTGACAGAGTGCTTAACCTAGAGCAAGACAATTTACCTCGGGTTTATAAAGCATTTCAGACAGGGAAAACTGAATGTGAATGAGAGAAAACTTCAGGAGCACCTGCACCTCCACCACTGCCACTTTTCAATGGGGGTTTAACAACTAAATAGGCTCAGTGCTCACAGGAGTCTCCCACAGTTGCTCTCAGAGCCTTTCATCTGGGACTCAATGCAGTGGTGCAGAGCTGCTTTTGCATAAGAAAGCCCACCCCAATCAGCCCCATTCACACGAGTGTCTGGGATGTGTTTGAGTTTTCCTGGAAGCACCGAGCCCCACTCCCTGTGTGCAGCTGCACAGACACACAGCACAGGCAACCTGCCTCTGCCACTGGGCATGGATAACACAGGAATCCAGCAGGAAAACAAGCCACGTGCAACCCCTTCCTACGCAGGAATATTGTTTTTAACATGGCAGTTACATTTCTCCTCGAGCACTGACACGATGCTAAACCCAGAGACACAATACCAGGAGTTCTGGGAACCTTTACCACATAGATCTGGTTGGAATCTCAACTTACCATCGATGTTGAGCATCATCTTCCACATGGCAGGCCGGACCGACTGGTGGAACCCGAACCAGACCTCCCTGCCCCCTCCCAGGGGGTGGTCGTAGCCTTCTGGGGCTGAGAAGAAGGAGCGACCCACAGGGGTGTACCTGGGCAAACAGGTGGCCACAAGTTTATGCTCTTGCTTCCCAAATATCAAATTCAGGTAATAAAGGCTATAACACACACAGAGCACTAGTATTTTTTGGAATTTTGTGCATCAGGAATCCGTGCCAAGAAGCAAGTTTAAACAATATTCCCTGAATGCTTCTGTTCCCATCGCAGTGCTTTCAAATTTAGACAAAACATTTCCTATTTTTAGCAATGCACAACCACTTTCAGTTTTTATAACAAATCAAGGCACAAGTTAACTTACCCTTCCTGATCCTCCACTTCAAGAGAGTAAAATCCCCATCACAGCAGAGGCTGTACAGCCCTGTCTATACTGGTCTGACCTCAAATACCACTTTGCCTGTTTCACTAAGGACCTTTTGAATACAATGAGAGAAGCAAAAGCCATGGGGGAAACAAAGAACTAGAGGAAATAAAGCTTCTCTCTCCAGTAGAAAACAGCTGCTCCTAAACCTCCACATCTCCTCAGTTTTGTAATGACAGGCATTAGTACAGAGGTTAACATCTAAATGTTTCCTTTGGGTCCAGAGAAGCTGAGGAACACTGGCTTCCATAAAACCACATTTTTTTAAGAGCCAGTTACACCCACTGAAACCCACCAGAGCAAAGCCATCCTGCTGCCTAAAGCCACCAAACTTCAAAACTAACTTTGACTGACAAATCAAGCAAAATTAACTTGGCCTTCTCTAAATTTCAGGGTTCTGAGGTAAAAATAGCAAGTAAGAGACTTTGTTAGGACGGGTATCCAGTCCCGGCTGTGTATTTCACACATGAGAAACTCACTCTGGTGATGAGTATCAATGGATTAAAGAGCTTTCCACAGCCACTGGCACCAAGTGCAGACACTTGGCTCAAGCTGAGCAGAGCTGCAGCACATGGAACCTCTCAGCACTGCAATTAAGGCCCATTCTAAATGTCTCCTGTTTCTCCACCTTTTCAAACACACATCACCTGCTCTGCCTACAGAAACACCTTGTGCTTCATTGGCTCCTATCTCCCTCCAGCTCACCAGCTGTGCTGCATAAGGGGCACGAGCAGCTTTTCTTTTCACCTGTGAAGAAACAGGGATGAAGGTCTCCCAGTGGGAATACTTGAGGTAAAAGACTGCAGGAAGACAGTGAACCTACTTCATGGAGGGGAGGTGTCGTAGCACCACATCGACAGCATGAACAGGGTTAGTGCTGATAGGTTTGTCTAGTTCCAGAGGCTCAGGCAAGGTTCTTCCTGTCAAAACTTCATGCAGCAAGTGCCAGCTCACCCGAGAGACAAACTTTATTGACACTTTGAAGGGACGATCTTTTCCGCCTTCTCCCGGCAGTGTCACATCCAAATCCACCTGGGCAGGGGAGGCAAAGGAAGAAATAAAAACCACCTCTTTAATCTGGAGTCTGGCAGCCTTGAGTTCCCACTCCTTCACAGAACTGGGTCAGAGACTCAAAAACTCAGATATTGAGGACACAGCACATTGGATAAAATGCTGTTCAAATGCACAAAGTGAAGGGAACTGGACCTTGACCAAACAGAAGAGAAATATGGAACTTTCTGTCACCTCACTTCATTCCACAAAAAGCATGGTTTGATTTTTAATTCATCAACAGATTATGTATTAGTCTGTAAAACTGAGTGTTTAACAGATGTTGCTGTAGAAAGCAGCTACTAAATTCTAGAGAATGCTCTGAATGCAACTATTACCTGCACATTTACACTGAATCTGACTCAGTTTCAGTAGATACTATGAGATACTTTAAGCTTTTCTGAACTCAGCAATATTACAAGTTGTTTCTTCCTCTCTCCTGCAAAGCAGCTACCAGTGGAATACTCTCCCAGTTATCTTACCCCAGTAGTGGCCACAGGAAGTGGATTGGCTGTATAGAGGCTTCTTTTCCCATCATAAACTGGTCTACGGTCCCCAAATATTGTCACTTTAAAATGCTGCACCATGGAGTCCACCACGTCCCTAGAAAGGGGGACATTTACAGTGAAGATGTTTCCAAAGAAGGATCAGACTGGGGCTGGCTCCCAGAACCCTGTGTTTTGCTGAAGTAGTTCCAATAAACAGCACTGAGTGAGTTATAAACACCCACTGGTTTTCCAAAAGGTGCTTCATATACTTCAACTAAAATAATAAATAAACACTAAAGAATCAAGTCAGAATCAACACAAATGCACAAGCATTGGGAACTATTGGTAGTGAGACAATTGCAGAAACTCCTAGAAATGACTGAGGCCTTTGTATCATCTTTATTATGGAGAACAAGGACACAGTCACCTTGAAAGAAACCCACAAGCTGATATTGTGATAAAAACCAGTACAAACTCCCAACTGGAAGCTATGCCAGTTATTGTGCTGTCTGCAGCAATGTTCATCTGCTCCTCAGTTAACCAGAGTTTGGAATTCTGCTTACACTGGTTACAAACATGAGGTATCTAACAAAAAATCCTGGTTTTAAGTCCTTAATAACCCTGGTTTTTACCACAAAATCAAGTCAGAGCCTGATCAAGTGTGCACACAATCAAAGATTCACCTCCCTTGCTTTATTACAAGTTGATTGCAATAAAGATTAACCTGATATAAGCACTGAAATTACACTTGAAAACACACCATAAAATTTTTACACAAAAAAAGCTTCTTGATGCAAGAGAGACACTTGCAACATCTCTGACTGAAACAGGCCTCCAGGACCTTAATTCTTTGGGGAGTCTTTATGTTTCATTGGTGCAACAACTGCACCTCTCTTCATACACAATTCCCTTATTCGGATAAATACAGAAATTAAACACTTCCCTCAAGCACCTGAAAACCAGAATTCCTGCACAGCAGCAGCTTCCAGCCAACATTTCCTGGCCAGGCAATATTAACCCAAAGCACTTGAGGAAGATGGCAAATATTGACTTCCTCCAGGAGCTCAACGAGCACTTTCACCTCCCAGCTGGGGAAAGGGACAGAAATTCAGCTTCCACAGCTCCTCATGTTCCTGAACAGTCACTCAGCACAATCTGCAGGACAAATTTCACCTTCTCACCTGTTCACCCTCCGAGGACACTTATCAGGTTTGATATCCACCTCATAGAGGTAGACATCGATCTTTGGGATTTCCACTTGGAAGCAGTTGGCCAGCAGTTTAATGGGTTTGCCCATGGTGCCATAGCCGGGACGTCGGGGCACCATGAGCAGGGGCTGGGCCCCCACGGGTCCTGTGGAAGGAAAAAACCCCACAGATTAGGAGAGAAGCACAACAGGGAATCCCCTGAACCGACTCCCAGGCAGGACCCAGAGGCTGGACATGGGAAAATGGGAAATGAGCTGATTCCAAGAGCACACATCCCACAGCCTGCTACCCAGCAAACCCAAACACATGCCCATTTTTAATCCTTAAGCCTCCACACATATCTAGACTGTTCTCTTACTGATGACCTTCAGATTCTGTGATTAGCATGAAAAAATCAGGAGATTTTGGTGAGGAGATTTCCTAAACAAAAAACACCCAACCAAAAACAATCAACCAAAAAAAAACCCCACCCAACCAAAACCACCCAAGGGTGGGAAGGAAACTTTACAAGTCTTTTCTGAACACTTTGGTAATAAGAGAGTGGCTGCAGAGTACAAAAGTACATTAGTAGTTCTGGGCTGATGCACAGGGTTTGTGACAAACTCTTCATTTCAGTGCCATTATCAGCTTAGTCTGAGAAAACAGATTATTCCTGAACTTTGCTGGCTGAAAATGGATGAAGAGTAAGACCATTACCTCTCATCTAACTGCCCTCACAAAGCCAATTTGCCAGAGTAAATACTCAGATTAAGACATAGGATTGCAAAACACTTGATTACTTATAGACTAGAGAATACTCAGAGCTGCTCAGAGGAACATCCAAATCTGCAGCAAGAAAATCAGTTAAAAACACTTGCCCAGTAATCTGTTCCATTCTCATCTACTTAATTTACTTTGCATCACTTAGATGAGAACCTTCCACTCAAGATCTGCATTACTCACTCCTCACAAACCAAATACAGTAGTAAACACAGTCCCTTTCCAAGAAACTCCACTGGTATTTCCACTTAAAAATACCTCTTTCCAGTCAAGAAACAACAACAAACCCAAAATGCTTTGTAGCCTGAATTTTAAGAAGTTCCTCGTGGTACAAGTGTCCTGATTTACAGAGAACTCGAGTGAGTTGGTGCAAAGTTGTCCCCTCTCCTCCTACTCGGTGACGCAGGCGACTCCAGCCCACTCCTTCTCAGAGCAGAGTTAAAATGTCAAGTGCTGAGAAAAACGGGGGTTATTTGCCTTCTCATTAATTTCCATAATTCCTGGAAAAAAACAAACCCTGCGTTGCCTCGAAGGAAACTGTGTCCTGAGAACAGGTGAACACCAAAGCCAAGTTCCACTGTAACATTTGTCTGGCTCTGCCCAGAAACCTCCTGCAAACCCCTGAGTGGGGCTGGCCTGGAGCCACGAGATAAAACAAAACAGAAACCAAGCAGCATCATTTAAAACCCGCTCACAGACTCTGCTGATGCAAAACTTGTTCCAAGCATCTGCTCTCTTCAACTTTCCCTTCGTTTTAATGCTCTCACACGAGTCCAAGCAGCTCCACAATTTACTCCAGCTATATTTGCAGAATATAATAAGCATATGCAAAAAGAAGTTACTACTAAACGTTTGAGAGGCATAAAGGACTCAATAGCTCATTTTAATATTCAAAAGGCATACACACCATAGTTTATATTTAGTTCCTTTCTGTAGGAAAGACTAACAAAACTGCTGAAATAAAGATAATGTTAAAAAGGTTGTTTTAGAGTGGTCAGCCCTGTGTGCCCCTCACCCAGCTCACCCTGGAAGGAGTTAGAAGCCAGATTTTGGCACACAGGGATTAAGTGACCAATAAATGAGTGAGAAGTGCAGATCTACACACTGTTCAGGCATCATTTTTAAAAATTCAGCCATTTTGCTGTCATTGTGTGAAACACATGCTCCCTTGGACAAATTAGCTTAAAAACACAAGGATGTTGTAACTCAATTCTGCCATTATTGCCCACTCAGAAGATCCTGCTTTCCAGAGACACTGAATTGCCAGATTGTGTGTTGTGAAAGTCTGTGTCAGTGGCTTCAAAGCTGTGACTCAAACCCCAATAAAACACAAATAACAGCGACGGTGCTGCCCATCCATCGGTGACTCACCCAACCTCATGCCTAAGTCCTGTGTCAAACCCATGGAAATAAACACACAAACCAAAAATACTCCCAGTTCTATCATTCTGCAGAGCACAGGATGAGCAAGTGGCAGATCCAACCCTTCAAGTCATTTAACTACTGCAAAAACAAAGTGGGTAAAGTCTCAAAAACCTCTGTCAAAGCAGCAGCACCACAGGGCCTCCTCCTTCTGCTCCTTGCTGCTTCCAGAGAGTAGCTCTGCTCTGCTCAGCTGCCCTCAGGTTTTAGAGGAGAGACTTCTTTCTGTTAAAGAAACCATCCTACTCTGCCATTACAGCATCAGGTATGTACATATCATGGGATCATGGAATGGTCTGGGTGGGAAGGAGCCTTAAGGATCACCTAATTCCACCTCCTGCCATGGGCAGGGACACCTCCCACTATCCCAGGTTGCTCCAACCTTGGACACTTCCAGGGATGGAGCAGCCACAGCTTCTCCTGTGCCAGGGCCTGCCCACCCTCCCAGGGAAGGATCCTCCCTCCTCTCTCTCAGTTTGAAGCCATTGCTTCTTGTCCTCTCACTCCAGTTCCTTGTGAACATTTTTACGTTACTTTAAACAGTCCCTCTGCATTTTTATTGTAGGTCCCCTTTAGGTGCAGACCAAGGATGTTCTTGAAACTCCAAGGGAAAACCCCCAACCCAGTGTGCAAAGGCAGAGCTCAATTCATAAAACCAACCCAGAAAAATCCCCAGCACTAAAAGTCAACTGATTTATCACAGAAAACAATGAACACCCAGACAGGAACTAAAACTGGTGCCTCAGACAGATTCTTGGAAGGCTTTTGTGCAGCAAGGGAGCAGCTCTCAGGATCACAGACCTTAAAGCTCACACAGTTCCAGCCCACCATGGAAGTCCCTCAGAGCAGGGAAATCCCTGGTTTTGAGGAGCTCTGGATGAGACTCTTTTCTCCCGTGGAATCTGTGATGTTCTGATGGAGCTCAGACACCACAGAGCACGTCTGGCCCGGGGCCAAACCCCACCTACACCTCCCTGGCAACCAGAGGAAGCCCTGCCTGGAATAAAACCAGAGCTCCCAAACCTGCAACTGCTCCCAGCACATCATTGCAGGGACAACTGGAGCTTCTGGCAGGCACGACACTCTTGCAGCATGAGGCAGAATCCTGCTCTCTGGCAGGATGCTCATAGGAAATGCAGATTTCCTTATATGATCCCTTCCTTACAGAGTCATCCACACCAAGCTTCCAGCAGAAAATTATCCTCTCTGCTACCACGGCTTAAGCATTATAAAACCAAACTGCAGCAACAGAGAGAACTCAACAGTTTTATTTTTGTTTATACAACAGTTCTAAATCGCTGACTGAACGGGTGATGGAACAGCCCAAAACCACAATCAAGGCCTGAGCAGGTAAAATACAACTTAAACTCTGGCTCAGGAACACATTTGTGGAACAGATCCCAGCCCCAGGCTGGAGCTGCACCCAGGAGAGCTCCCCATGGAGGGGGGAAAGAAAAGATTCCCTTTCAGAGGCCCCTGGCCTCTGCTTGGACTCAGAGGCCCAGCCTGTGGAGCTCTAAGAAAATCTTACCACTACCAAAAAATAACTTAATTCTAGATTAAAAAAATACATGGGGAAGATGAGCTTCAAACGTTGGTTTCAATAACTGAGCTCCTTCTGCCAGAAACCATGAATTGCTTCATTTCTGTCGCTGTGGCCTCACAGGGTGGCATTACATTATTTATGAGTAATGCAATCCACGTTTTCTAAACATTCCTCCCTGCAATTTAGGGTTTGTTTTTTTCAAGGTTTCAGATATTAAGTCATGTTAAAACTCATCAAAATCCAACATTCTGATGCCACTGCACTGGTGTGGTAACTCGTTCTGGCCTAATGGAGCTACAGAAAACACAGGGAAATGTTTGGGGAGAATTTACAAGACAATAAATGCATCTGAACCGTTAAAAAAAAATCTGAATACAAAGAGCTTTAATCTCAAAAAAGCAGCTTATATACACATAGTGAAGTTAATACCCAACTGCTCTGGGAGAACAGAGCAGCCCACACAAACCCTGGAAGGTATTTCCACAGACCAAAACCAGGAAGGTAAGAATTAGCTCAAGAAATACTCTCAGCACCTTCACCCCTGAGGATGAAACAATTTCTAAAGTTCATCCTGTGAGTCAAACAGCTTCCACAGCAAGTCCAGAGGAAATGTGCCATTGTATCTCCCAGCACAACTTCTGAAGGCACCTATGAATCACCCATTCCCTCCTCTACCCCACCCACAAAAATGGGACGTTTAATGGGCCTCCCAAACCACTACTTTGAACTCAGAAAGAGAAAAACAGCTTCTCGGGATTTTCTCTGCCCAAAGTTTGTACAGAAAATAAACAGAGCATTAAGGGTGACTGCAGAGCTTCATTAAAAACTAAAGTAAACAAACCAACCCCCACCATTTAACACTTTTAAGTTGTGAACTCTGAAGGAACAATGAAGGAACAATGCGTGACATGGAAACTCGGTTATGCCAGGGAGCATCCCCAGCTGTTGGATCTCCCTGTCTTTTGGAAGTTCATTTAACACTCTCCTGGTGGAAAGTGCAATGCAGGGCACTGGATTTAATCTATACCAAGAGCTGCTTTTCCTTCACTTGGCTTTTCCCAGAGATCATTGTACTGCTATTCCTCAGCCACTGTCACATCCTGCTCCCACTTTAACTGTGTTCCAACTCCATGGACCAGGAGAGCCATAATTCTGGATTTCACAGGCCAAGCCTCTCCCACAAACGGGACACTGTTTGTGTCCTGCTTGTCACCTGCAGCACTGGCACACACTTCCACACAGGAATCCAGGGATACTCACACCCCCGACTTTGTTCCCTTCTGCTTTCCCCTCATGCACAGAAAACCAAGCACATCTCCATGTCCTTCTCCCTTTGATGGCAGAGCTTTAACCCCTTTTTGTTCCACCAAGGATGGTTTGTGTCCTCCTATCCCAACGCCTCAAAACTCAGAATACAAATATCACACTGAACAACTCCCTCATCACACAGCAGAGGTGGAAAGAACCATCCCTCGTGCTGGACATGGAGAGGGCTGAAGCCACCAGGAACATGTTCCAACAGCTCTGCTAAAATCCAACATATTGCAGCCCAACAACAGGTTGGGTTCCAACTCATTCCGAAGGGAAACTAAATGGTTTACAGGCTGCTCTTGTAAATCCGTTTATCAGGAGACAATCGCAATTGCACCAAGTTGTAATTAAAGTTTAGTTAACACGGTGTATGAGTGTACCATCAGACTGCTAAAATCCTGCATCTTCCTAAAACGTTTTCAACTCCTCATACACCTCAACAAGCCATGCAATGGCTGAGGGGTTTTTTCAGCCAAATTCACCTTGCCTTTAGATCTCCAAGCGAGTTACAAAAGGATCTACACATGGAGATGAAAAGGCACGTTTTGCATCGACACCTTCAGTCTCATATTCTTATTTTCACCCCCTGTGGCACCTCCCCAAGTGGCAGACATGGACCTCCAGGTGGCTTTGGATATTCCCTTTGCCACCCCGGCACAGTCAGGAAACTGCTGATTAAACACTGCCCAAAGCTCTGCTGGCCTTCCAGATAAAGTCTTTTGACTGAAGCCAAAGTTCCTTCTCCAACACTCAAAACCCAATTCAAACACAAAGTTTGTAACATCAAGCACGCGCTTCTCCCCAAAAGGGATCAAAGAGCCAAAATGTGAAGATCTTCATGGAATACTTTGGGTTGGGAGGGACCTTAAAGCTCATCCCATTCCACCCCCTGCCCTGGGCTGGGACACCTCCCACTGTCCCAGGCTGCTCCAACCCGGCCTTGGGCACTTCAGGGATGGGGCAGCCACAGCCTCCCTGGGCAATGACCACCCCGGGACGGTCACTGTGGAGCAGCACATCCCAAGGCACCGCAATTGCCCTTAAAACGGAGCTCCCGGGCGCATTCCCGGTGTGTCCCGGCAGGAGCCGCGGGCGGCAGCGCTCCCGGTCCCGGTCCCGGCCCCAGCTCGGTGCGGGTTATGCAAGGCGGGCGCTCCGGTTATGAAATACCGACAATTCCTCCTGCGCCGGTACCGGGGCCGTGCCCGCGGGTGCCCGGGGGCCGAGAAGCCCGTTCCCGCTCCCGNTGAGGGCCGGGGGAGCCCCGCGGGCACCGGCGGCTGCCACGGGGCGGGTCCGTTCGTGCGGGCACGATTCGGGCCCCGCAGGAGTCCCAGCGGAAGCACCGGGGGTTGTTCCCGTTACCGCACAGACCGTGTGTGTTTCACTACAACGCACCGTGTCGGGGTGTCCCCCCCCCGCCGGGTGCGGCTTCCAGCACAGTCCCCAGTGGATTCAGTGGATGTTTTCTTAACCCCAGTAAACGCACCGGAAGATCCGCCGGACACAGCGCGGTGTTCCCGCACCGCAGGACACGGACACGCCGGGCGGGAGCGCCCGGAGCTGCGGGACCTGGAACGCGCGGATCCGAGGGTGGGGGGCACGGGGACAGCTCCCCAGGGCAGGGAGGCTCCGGGACCGCAGAGCTCCAGGAGCGTTTGGACAACGCTCCCAGGGACAGGGTGGGATGGTTGGGGTGTCTGTGCAGGGCCAGGAGTCGAACTGGTTCCTTGTTCCTTTGTCCCATGTTGGTCCCTTCCAACTCCGGATATTCCATGATCCGATGATGAGTCACTGTCAGCTGTACCAGGCTCAGTGCTGGGTCAGGCAGTAGCACACCTTTATTTCCTCTGCCCCCACATGATCGTTTTTTCCTAAGAACAGTGAATTGAGACTTATTCAAGTGGGTTTCAACCTTGCTACTTTTGAAGAATCATCACTTTTTCTCATGGTGAAAGGGGCCCATCTTCAGGGAAAAAGCTGAAGAACTGGAGCTTTGGGCCAGCAGGAATTTGAGATCCATAATTCAAATTTCAGGATCATTATTAAGAATGACCATCCTGGAGAATCCCAGCTAAATTAAGTCTGTAAAAGCCTAAATGAGCAACATAGCCTCATGGATTTTAAACCCATGCAAATTAAAGGCAAATTACTCGAGTATTTCCTTAACTGAAATCCAGAGCAGGAGGGGGGAATGTGATCGCCCAGATGAAGCAGATACATGGCAGGGAGGGATCCCGCGGGCAGCACGTCCGGTCCCACGGCTGTAATCAGAATCAGGGGCTCAAATGCCAATCTAACACCTGAAACCAGTTTTTAGACCTGTTTTCCAGGACTCCAGAGCCAGCTGCACAAGGCACGACTTGCTGTTAAACCTCTCACAGAAACAGCCCCCTTAGAACTGCAGAGGGTTTCTGTTGTGTAACAGAACTCATTTCAAACAGGTGACACAACCACAAAGCAGGACCTGTACAGTTACCCAGCTCAGAACAGAACGTTCTGGTGCTGTAGTTGAGGTAATTAGCTAATGAGTACCTGCCTGCCATTAGCAAGCACTTCCTTAGCATTCCTTGGCAATACTCAAAACAGTTACAGCTCAACTGTCCCTCTACCTTTGTGAGGTAAAACATGAGCAAAGAACTCCAGTTCTGGACTCTAAAAAGTCAACCATGAGCTGTTGGCATTGGAGAGGGCCAGGATGTTTAAAAGAATTCCAAAGCTGGGAAATGTAAAACCTGATGGGAAATGTAAAACATGAGGCAGTACAGAAACCCAGAGGATCAAGTTTAACCTCAATCCAAGAGGAGTCTGAAGTCTGTCCTTAAAGCACCTCGGAGCCAACAGCCCTGATGCACGTGGTGAGGCTGGAGGAGCAGTTTGATGTTCTCAGATGACATTCTAATTAAAAGTGGAATTGGCTATTGTATTCCCAGAAGTTTAAAGCCTGTATTCGTTTAAGTGTTTCTCTCATTAAATTGAAATCTGGACAGTGAGGGGTGTTGGATCCTCTGCAGTGTCTGATGCAATTCAGCTCCAGTCAGCATTTCCCAGTTTGTCCCTTCCCCACACGATGTGACTCAGGAGTGTCACCCCGACATATTCACATTGCTTTTATTTAGGTCTTCTGCCAACAGTTACAGGGTAACAGACACTTGGGACTGCAAAGTCAAAGTTGCAAGCAAAAATCAGGACCAAGGCAAAAAAAAAAAAAATCCACAAAGGCAATTAAATCCATTATAAATACAGTGTTCTGGAGCTCTTTAATCATACTGCTTTCTTTAATAAAGAGGTGGTTATGATCTTACAGTATTTTCTTTTGGCCTAATCCAAGGATTTTGTTACTCTTTACCAGTCTTAATTCCACGCATACAAAAAAAAATTGATATTCAACCTTTAAAATATAAGCCATATTTTCTTAATAAAATAAGTTTTGTGCTGCTGCTCGTTTAGTAAGTACTGTACATCAACTGTTCACGGCTATTTAACAAATGGACCATACAGAGTTCAAGCTAGAGCAAAAAAAAAACCCACAAGAAAAATAACAACCCAAAGGGAGCATCCTGTAAACACCCTATGTACAGTCCCACACTTGCTCATAGAAAGGAGGTATGAAAGGGGCTGAAAATCAAACACAAAAGCACTGGAGTCCTGGAAATTTTCTTTCACAACTATTGAAGTGCAAATCACTCAGGCAAGATATGAATTTCACTTGTTTATTGCTCTCCTGCTGTCTGGCTTCCCTTCCTGAAACAATCACATTCTTTCATTTCACACTGATTTTCCAAGAAGAAAACCTTCCGCGAGGCAACGCTGGGTGACACTGAGACATCGGGTCGGACACGTGCGATCCCAGAACACCCCGACCGCCCTGGGAGCTGCAGGGGGAGGGCAGAGCAGCCCTCCCACCCGTCCTGGTCAGATATGAGACACGGGAAACAACAGCATTCAACAGGTATATGAAAGCTACTCCTCTTCCCACAGAACCACATGCACCTGGCGACGCTTCCAGCCGCAGACGGAGCTCGTGTGCACGGAGGAGGCCGAGGCTCGGAGCCGACCGGGATGTCGTGTGGGGTTTGTGGCTGACTACAGATCCTGGGTGTACCTGGGCTAACACCTATCGGCTACGGGCAGCAAACACCCCGGGACATGCAGCTACTCGTTTGCATCTCGGGCAAGAGAGGGGGGAAACGCTGATGCCGGAGCGCGGGGAGGGTGCGGTGCATAGTCCGGTATAGAAAACATGCGGGTCACTCCAACCTCTCTAAAGTTCTTCAAAGTGGAAACAAGAGTTTAAAGGGCACAGCAGCTACTGAGTTTGGCTTTTTTGTTTATCCAAAACCATGAAAACCCAACGCAGAGGGTGAAATAAGGGCAGAACACGATCTGCAAGTCAACAGCTGAGAGTTTCAGATGCTGTGAAGCTTTTGTGTAGTTAAAATTGCTGTTAAAAGTAGGTGCTACATCAGCAAGTCTTCATTCATAGTTTTCTATGAACAGCCACCTTACAAATGAGTGCAAATCTTAAAGGTCCATTTTACATTTCAAGTCTCAAGGTTAAAAAAAATTGTTACAGAGCAACAAGCTGTTTCTGTAAATGCCCACACTATCTCTTTTCAAATGGTTAAAAATGGCACGTGCTATGCCACAGCTACTAAAAGACATTTCAGAATTCTAGACCCAACTAAAACACTAAAATAAAAACGAGGAACCAAAATCCCTTTGCCCCTTGCTGCAGAGCAGCAGCCAGGCGCGTTCCGGTGTAATGCTGGTGAACAAACTGATTTGCAGAGAGAACCTTGACCTTGACCCCGATTTTCTTCTTAATGAGGAGCTTTCTAACACCAGGTGAGCGGGAGCAGCCCCTCTGAGATCATTTTGCTTTCACTGAACACAAGCCAGAGTTCGGAGGATGAGATGGACGTGCTGATTGGTGTCACTATGCAGGCACTTGTGTAGAGGAATGTAGGCTTCTCATGTTGACACTTAGTGTTGATGCATTCCCTACGCTCTCAAAGCCTTCCTAAGAGTTCCCTACCTACTGACCACGGGTAGGTCATGGCCTCCTCCCTGTCACCTTGAGGATATACAGCAGTGGAGGTTGACACAAGGTGCAAAGGAGAATATGAACCAAACACTGTGGTCTTGAGGAAAACCAGGACTGTGCTAAACGTAGGATCTTCACCAAACGTGACATCAGTGGGCTCAGCACTTAGTTTGCATAGCATAGTGATGTCTTCACTGTTCACAAACACGTTGCCCCAAAAGAGAACGGGAAGAAGAGTGAATTCCCGGAGTTAGGACAGCTCAATGGGCCAACAGGACAGGCGTGGTTTTCATGAAGGCAAGGCAAGTTTCAACGTCACAAAGTACAAACCAAAGAGGTGTGGATGTGCTTCTGCCCACGCGGGCCGGGACAGCACCCATGTGGGGCTGCCTGGGACAGCGTTGGGCAGGACAATGATACCAGAGCTCGTCCCCTCAGAGCGTGGCAGGAGTGTGCACCTCGTGTGTCTCTTGAAGGAAGCGCTGTGCACACTTTCATAGCAAAACCCCAAATAATCTGCCCAGATGGGATTGGTACTGAGCTGCCTCCACGGCCCCTCTGCCGTGTGTACGGTCACTGTGCAGCAAAATGGGCCTGGAAAGCAGTGAGTGACCAGGTTCCTGTGGGGAAAAAGGCTGTTTGCCTGCTACAAACACAAATCAGGAGTTTCCCCCGTGCCAACAACAAGGATTTCATAATTCTAAGGAACGATCTGCTTTCAGAATCAAACCCCTGGGCATGAGAGCTGTGATACCATGACATGAAGAGCAGCGAAACCGAGCAGCAGAGAGGGTGAGCCTGGAGGTGCTGGAGGTGGGGGATGTGGTATGTCAGAAAGCAGCCAGCCTGGGCAGACACGTGCCAAATGCACATGGACCACAGGCACCACGGAGCACCCAGCATGGCAAGGGCTGCAGTTGGCAACACTCATCAGACAGGAAACGCTGGAAAGCTCTGGCATGAGCACACAGCCTCAGGAAGTGCAGGGATGTAAACTCTGAGAATGTTAATGACTTGTGGATTTTGGCAACAGACTCAGTATCGTATAAAAATAATGTTTAGTAAAAAAATCCTGGTATCCATTGTAAAAATTCGAGGGGGAAAAAAAAAAGAAAGAAAAAAAATGGACAGCGCTTTCTGTCCTCATGGGATGGAGATGCCCCCATTTGTCAGAAACAGTTTTAAATAACAAGTAGTACATTGGAAACAAAAATGGGTCAGCAGCCATTAAACGTGTCCTGTATGAAAGTGCACATCTTTCATTGGGGTTTAACCACCGTGAGGTCATGATCTGACACAAACTGCAACTGAGGACCATAGAAATTAACTCCTTCTGATGGAAATATGGACCACCATCAAGACAAGATTACTAGTTTCCTTACAAGATTAAAAACATTGAAATTTTGCAGCATCATAGTAAGGCACTCACCCATGGAATAGTCTGTGACTGTTGCTTTGAGCGGCAGCAGCTGACTAGCTTGTAACACGAGGAAGACAGTTTTCAGTTCTGAGCTAAGTGCTAGGGTGCCTTACATTATCCGGGGGGAATTACTGGGGGCGGGGAACTGTTAGTGTTAGAATTCTCCTATAAACTAGTTGGTTTTTTTTTTTCCCCTTAACCCAGTAAAGCATCTCATAATCTAAAATATTAGTTTTATAAATCTAGTCTTCTGTTTTAAGGCTCTAAAAATCCCCTCCCCCCAACCCCCACAAAAAATACCTACCAGCGCCTGGTGGGCAACGGAGAACCAAAGCCGCCAGTTCACAGTCAGGAGTCTCTAGTATTGCATCTTAAAAATGAAAACCTGCTTCCGCCTCCTGGGAGTTTTATCCCTTCCCTTGAATGCCTTCATGTGTTTGGTCAGGTCGAAATTTTGCAAAGCCAGGAAAAATTAAAAAAATAATCATCATCATCAGTCTCTTCCAATCCCACAAAGGTGTTGGATCGTTCTGTCCCGTGGTGCTGGTCTCCTGCCTCGAGTCGACGCTGCCTGCCCTGCAGTGATTTCTCATTGGAAAAAAAAAACAAGGTGTCCCAATGCTTCCTTTTTTGTATGGCTCCTACAAATCTGAAAGCTTTCTTGAGTGAGGTAACAAAAGTTAGGCTTTCAAGCAAAGTACATGGTACGTAAAGTGTCCTGATGAACCTGCACAGCCTTTGCCAAGGCCTGGGGGTCTCTGCCGTTGCTCTGTCCAGATATATGGCTGCCCTCGCCACTGAAAATCAAGGAAATCACAATTATTTCATTCTCAGCGCAGTTCCCTCTGTGCTGAGACTACAGAGGATGCAGCCACGTGTGGGTCCCCCACACAGAAAGGCTCTGCTGCAGCACTGCTGGCACACGGACCCTTCCATACCCCCTTGCCCATCCCTGGCTCTGCCCTCACCTGTCGTGCTCCTTGTCCACGAGGTGGTACCTGGCCCGGAATGCCACCAGCCTGGCGTAATAAGCCGGGGCAGGGATGGACACGGAGCGGGTGCAGCGCACGTAGGTGTGGCACAGCTGGTATGTCAGGATCTGCAGCTCATCCGCCGTGAACCGGTTGTCATCCCACAGCACGTAGTAGTGGGAGGGCCGGCTGGTGCCCTGGGAAGGACGGGGGGGAGTGTAAGAGGTCCTGCCAGCACTTGGATGTGGGCAGCCACAGGCAGCTGCCTCACATCCTCATCATCCCCTCCCTGATCCAAATGATCTGTCAGACAGCCTGGGCAGGAGAGGTGCCTGTGCTTGCCTGATGTGAGAACCACACACGGTAAGGAAGGAAAGCCTTTGGCACCAAGGTGCAAAGCAGCACTAATGCTGCTGCCCAGTGCCTGTTCCCTCTGTGCCACCACCCCTGGCTCCCAAAGCACACAGCCCATGGGATCCCCATCAACCCAGGACAGCTCTCGCTGTCCATGCAGGGGAAGGGAAGCTGAGCAGCCTCCCTTGTGGAAGCAGCTGCAGATTAAGTGAGTGCAGTTTTTTCCAGCCCTGTTTCCGACTAATCTTGGCCGCCTGCAGCCAGGCAGCTGCAGAGCAGGCAGGGACGGCTGGCCCAGCTCTGCTGCCCACGGCCAGACAGCAGGTCCCTGCTGACAACCAGGCGCCTGGTGAGCCCAGCACGCTCAGACACCAGCTGACAAGCTGCTGAATTGGCTGCTCTGAAGAAGGAAAATCTCTTTGGAGAGATCCTTGGCTCCGGGAGAGAAACTGAGTACGTGCCACACAATGCAGCAGCAGTGCAGACCTGGCACCTGCTCTCCAAACACCGCAGCGCCAGCTCGGATCCAACTGCCCACGTTTGTGCCAGGGGGAGGCTGTGACAGGGCTGGGACAATCTGCCACAGCAGCCAAAAAAACCCAGCAGCACCTCAAGAGCCAGCGCTGCAGCACAGTACCTGAATGCCTGCATGACTGCACAGGTAGAAGTCGAACTCAAAGGGGTGGGTGATGTTTGTATCCACTGTTGTTCCTGCTGGGATGTTCCCGCTCTTCCCAATCTACAGGGAATAGAAAGAGAGATGCAAGCACTGCAGAGTTTGGTTGTTTCCAGGTGCCCAGAGCACCATCCCTAACACTCCTGCTCCAGGGCCATGGCACAGGGTCTCCATCTCAAGTTAAGAGCATCCTGCAGAGCTACTCCCCAAGTGCCCATTCAGGGGACACAGAGGCAGCTCATCCTGCTCTGCTCTCTGCCCAAACAGGCCTGCTGGCATTTTCTGTAGGGATCAACAGCAGGCATGACATGGAAACAGAGCCAACAGCAGGGTGAAGGCTGGGCACTGGCCCATCCTACTGCAGAGATGAGGATTAAGTGAGCAAAACTCCAGTGATCTCTGCAGAGTGTGTACTGAAGTCTGTGCCACGAGATACCAGGGCTTTTGCACCCTAATCAAAAGTGTCCTCAGATCCTAAGATTATATCTTCTTGCTCAAGTGGAGCAGGGTCTGGTTAGACTTGATCTAACCACTAAATTCAGATGAAATGTAAGAAAAATGACAGCATCAATGGTACTGCAGAGCACACATGAACAAGCTGTGAGCAAGCAAGGGGTTATTCAGCCTGTCACGTCAGCAGCTCCAGCTATCACCAAAACAACAGATGTTTTCAAGCTGACAGAGGTTATTTCAAGAGTCACCAGGATCATCAGCACCCAGTAACTCATAATAACAGCAAACAGCTGGCTGGGGTTCTAGAAGCAGCCTAATCCCTGGCTGTGGGAGTCCAGCGAGCAGCACGTTTCATTCAGAACAAGCTCTCTCTGCCAGTGATGAGACTCCCTTTGGCAAAGCCAGGGTTGGCTCTTCCATCAGACAGGAATGAATCAGCTGCCTCCCACCCTGCAGCACTCACCCTCTCGTTCTTGTCTGCACAGAAGAGACGGGTGTGATGCCTCTTCTGGACGACGATGTAGGTGATGCCAGGCTGGTAATCCTTTTCCAGTTTGATGCAGGCGTCTCGGATCGCCAGGAGCTCATAGTGAAGGATCTGGAGAGACAAGGGCATCCAGAGTGAGGGGACACAGCAGCACCCAGGCATCCTAGGCACCCTTAGGAAACTCTGCAGGAGCCGGTGCAGCCCCCCTGGCTGAGGGGGATCTGAGGGGTCCTCACCTGCGGGAGCTGCCCCTCGGGAACACCATCGCGGTAGAAGATGATCCTGGTGGGTTTGAAGCGGGTGGATTTGTAGAACTGGATGAGGAGCTCCCTCACCATGTAGGACAAGTCCTCGATGATCTCCTGGCGAGGACGCTGCACGCGCACCGTGGCACAGTACCGGCTGGGGTGGGCGTCCATGCTGCCCACGACCTGCAGAGACAGACAGGCCCACGTGTTACACCAGGAAGGACAAAGGGGATGTGGGACATCCCAGCCTTCACCCGCTTCCCACATGCACAGCTGGCTGTGGGCAGAGCACCTGAGCTCACAGACCAGGAGATGGGACAGCAAATACTGTACAGGCAACCAGCACCCAAAAGGGATATCCCTGGTCATGGCCACACCCTGGTGTCACACTCTGTCGTGCCCTTTGCAGCATTTATGGGAATTTTCAGCTAGACAACTTTGGCTGGTGACACTGAGCGATGTGGCTGTGGGGGCTGCTGTTGCTCTGCCCCCCTTTTCCCCCCTGCCCGGCAGTGACAGGGAGTGGGGCTGCCCCAAACAGCCACAAGCTGCTTGAGGACATGGTGGGTCAAGCCACCAAGCAGGGAGTTCCCATTGCAGTGGGGGCACTGCAGGGGAGATCTCAGAGACGTCAGAGCAAGAGGGAGAGCAGCCAGGCTGGGCTGTGATGCAGGGCAGGAGCACAGTGTGAGTCAGGGGCTGGCCCACACCGGGGGACAGAAGCCTGGCTGCTTCGTGGTCAGGAGCAACTTCACTGTGTGCCCCACATCCCCCAAAGTACGGGGGAAGCACCACAGACTCCCTGTCCTCAGCAGTGTGAGCCTGCTGCTCCTGCCCTCCACTTTCACTTTTGCTTCACGAACAGAGCTCTGGGGTTGGGGCTGCTCCACTGGGACCGATGTGCCCAACAGAAACGGGTCCCTCAGCTCCAGCTCCTTGCCTAATCAACACCACACCAAGGACAAGGTCAAGTCCCTCCAAAGGTTCTGCCCCTCTTGTCCTCTGCAGTTTCAAAAAAAGCTTTCATAAAAAGTAAGAAAAAAGGCACAGTGGTCCTGCACAAACCACAGAAGATGTTTTCAGAGGGGAAGCGCCGCCGCCAGGAAACAGTCTGTTCTGTCCCACCCACACCTACAGCAAACAGCCCAAAGCCTTTCCCAACCCCTTCTAATTAAGAAAAAACACTCCTCCAAAGACGCATTTGCATGCCAAGGAAAACCTGAGCTGTGAGTCCTGGAAAGTTAAGAACTTAATAGGAAAATGCTGACGTGCTTAATTAAAACAGACGCTGAGGGAACCTGACACTCTCTTGTGCTCCAACGAGCAGAGAGCAGCATCTCCCGGCCTGGCAGAGGGCACAGGCTGCTCCCAGTCCCACCAGTACAGAGTGGCACTTCGCTCCATGGATACTCATTATGCATTGGAGAAGAAGGTAAATCCTCCTTCCCAAAAGGCTCAGAAGCCCAGTCATTCCAGTTTCCCCCATCTCCAAAATCCCAGTTCTCCTCCCGAAGGAAGGTCCCTCCAGGGCCAAAGCTGGCCCGGGATGCCCTGGGATGAGTCGGTGCAGCTCCGAGTTCCCCCGCACACCCCGCCGGCAGCGGCTGGGGCCGGCACATCACGAGCCCCATCTGGTGGCAGCTGCCAGCTCTCCCCGCGGCTCCCCAAAACTGCAGCTCCTCTGCTGAGAGGCAGGGGGGATCAGAGACCCACCTCCCCAGGAACGGGATCAAAACACCCGACAGGGCAAAGGGCCACCTCGACGAGTGTCGCCATGGGGACAGCAGTGACACAACCCCCTCGTGGACACAGGAGTCCCATTCCAGCTCCTGCATCCCTGAAGGGTTTTTGGGCACCAAACTGGGAACTTACAGCTGTTATGGAAGGTTTCTTCCCATCTCCTGCCGGTGGGTGAGTGACATCAGCCCCCAGGAAGATGACTGGCTGCTGAAAGACGGCAGAGCTGGTGAGAGAGGAGAGAAAGCAGCAGTCAGCCTTTGGGGCCATTTCAGGGTGATGCACAACCCAATGGAGATGAGCAGATGACACCAAGGATATCTCCCCATCTCCGGGCCCTGGTCTGAGCACATCAAGAGCTCGTTACAAGGTGAGACAGGCTCCAAACACTCATTTCAAAGAGCTACTTTATGCAGGCCCCCTCTTCCCCACGTAAAGCAAGGCAGGCAGCACTGCCAAGGACTTGGGAAACAACCCCAAAACTGTGAGGCAGTGGCTGTACGAACCGCTGGTGAGGCACAAGGATGTTGTTGATCCCGCCAAGCTTGACGTTGATCTTGAGGCAGAGGTTGGAAAGGGTCTGCGGGGAGGTTTTCACCACGTTCTTCACCTGGACACACTGTGTGGCCATTCCCAGCACAGTGTCCCCAACACGCTTCACCTCAGCTGTGGGCAGAGGAAGCAGGTGAGCACATGGGCAACCAGCACCACACCACTTCCAGCAGCACCCTCAGGAATGGGCAGAGGGAGCACCACGGGAGCCAGCCCTGCTGAGCCAGAGCAAAGCCCTTCTCTCTCTACTCGCCCCAGACGCACCATACACTGGTGTCTTCCCTGGCAGGATGACAATGATGAGCTGAAGGCCTGAATAGGTGTTCTTGAGGTGTCGGAACATGGGCTCCACACTGTCTGCACCCTGGGCGTACTTGCAGAAGCAGGGCTGGCCCTGGATGGGCATCCCGGCGTCCTTGGAGATCTTGCGCAGCTGGTCCGTGAAGTTCCTGTGCCGGGAGGAGAAGCTGTGAGTGCTGAGCCCTCCTGGTGGCAGCTGTGCCACGTGCCCCGAGGGGCCTCCACATCATCCCATCCACCCAGCTAGTGCAGGACACACAGGACCAGAATGTATTGGAGCTTTCCCCTCTTGGTGCCCTCTTACCCACATACTGACTCTTCCTGAGGTGATGGAGCTGAACCCTTCTCTTAGTAAGAAGCTGGAAAAGCAAGAAACAGACCTGCTGCCTGGTACAGCTGATTTCCGCATGGTTGCAAAACTGTTGCCAGCCTGACACACTCTGGATTTTTGGATTGCCATGGATGGATTTGATGCAGTAAGAGCCAGAGGGAGCACAGGACTCTCAGTTCTGCCCCAAAAGGGTCATGGGAGCAGCGTGGTGTCACTCCCACCTGCACCCAGTCACTGCAGACGTGGACTCTCTGAGCTGTTCCAAACCCTGAACTGACCATGCCAAACATCCAGAAGAGGCTCACAAAGTGGTCACCTCGATGCATCCACTCTCACTCAGGAGAAACCCAAGGCCCAGCAGAATCCAAAACTGAAGTGACCATTTCCCTAAATCAAATAAACTGTCCCTGCTCTGTGTCACTTTGCTACAGAAGCAGAGTCTCTAAGCTACCGAAGCTTTTCAGAAATCTCAAAATTTCTCTGTAATAATTCACTGGAAGTTAGGGTGTTTCCTCTATATGAATTACATTATTTCAGATCAATTATTGTGGAAACTTTTAATCACATATCCCTCACAACCCGTTCTTTCTCAGGAAGTTCAGCTGCAAGAGTTCACTACAGCTTTAGGGCTGGCAGTATCAGATCATAATACTGCAGCTCCCTGAGGCAGAGAAGACAGAGGAGAGCTTAACTGGCAGCTCACAGGTCTCACTCCAACCTGGCAGCTTTGTGATGGCTCAGGGACCATTTGCAGCCAGGCCAAACAGCCATGCCACCTGGATAAACCAACAGCAAGAGGAACGGAACACCCCGGATCAGACTGGTGCCACAGGCAGTGGAGCTCTGTGCAGCTCCAGCACTGGTGACACTGGATGTGCAGCCCCAGGCTGGGAGCAGCAGGGTGGCCACAAGAGGAGCCACGGCCCTCCCGGCTCCCCTCACCCACACGGGCTGCCCCTTTCCTTACTTCAGCACCTCCTCTCGACACTGCTTCTGCGGGGCAAAGCAGGCAATGGCCCAGACTTTGATCTCAATGCCGTTGTAGAACTGCTTCCCTCGCATGTCCCACACGCCCTGGTTGGGAGTTGCAATGGCCCGGTTCTGCAAGGCAAACAGAAGGTCAGAGCACTGCAGCCTGCCCGGCCCCGCAGCCCCAGAGCCCCCACACGGGCTGGGCTGTGCCCCCTGTCCTGGCACCGGAGCCAGAGCTGACTCCCTGTGCTGTGGGGATGGGCAACCACAGCCCCAGCTCCTCAGCAGTGACAGAAAATTCACCCGAGCTGCCCTACCCTGAGCATCCCTCTCCCTTTCACCTCTTGGTTTTGTCACCAATGACTTCTGGCTACAACTTTCAGACCAGTTATATTGCAAAAAATACAAACCCAAGGCACTCTGATAAAATGTTCCAGCTCGAACACAAAGGTAACACAAGTTTTGCTCAGGAACAGTATTTTCAGGTGTGACAGCATCTCCCTGCACGATGCAGCTGAGCCCAGGCAGGGCAGCCCTGCTTACCCGGCCTCCATACTGCAGGATGGGCGCTGGCAGGACCCGCCCCGTCACCTCTGTCATGTCATCCTTCACCTTGATCCCAAACTCCTGAATGTATGGATCCAGGTTGTAGCTGGCATTCTTCATCTGCAGAGGGAAGGAAGGGCCATGGGAGGGAGTGAGACCAGCTGCTGCCTCCCAGGCAGCTGCAGCTGGCTGGGAAATGTGGGCACCCAAAATCCTGTTCTCCACAGAGCTTCAGTCCCCCCGTCAGGGGAGGTTAACACAGAGGCCCAAACCCCCTCCTGCAAAGTGACCTGATTTTGGAGTACACTGACCAAGGCAATTGAGAGCAGAGCCTGCTCTTGAGATATAAGGGTAGAACAGGAAGGTTCAGACTGGCAGGAGACTTATCAAGAGTCCCAAAAGGAATATCAAATGTCTCCAGGTTTGAAAACCCAGAGACACCCATTTGGGGAACAACAGCCCCATTAACCAGCAGCTGGGCACAGACACAGTTCCTGCACTGCAGCCCCACATACACCCACAGCCAGGGGCGTTTCACTAATTTGTTTCCCTATTTTTAGTTCCAGCTCCCTTTGGGTCAGGTTCCATCAGCACAAGGACCTGAATTTGCTGGACATGCATTTCCACGGTCACTTTGAGCTCGGCTTCCCTGTGCCAGTGTCCATTACACACACAGAGGCACCTCAGACCAGGGATAAAGTGGGAAGAGAGGGATAAATCCACTCGATCCCACCAGCACCTCCTGAGGTGCAGAGCAGCTGAGGAGCAGGACCATGGCAAGGTCCACCACAGACACAACACTATACCTGCCATTGGAGCCACAACTCCAACATATCACCCCCAGGAGCTTGTGCCACGTACCAGACGACTGATTTCCTCCTGCCTGTCTGGGGCAGACCTGGCTGTTGCTTTTATCATGGTTGATGTTTGATTGTCCGTGAGCTTCTTGATGCACCTCTGGCCAGCCACGATGTTACACACCTGCAGGGGAGGGGACAGACAGCAGCATGTGTTGGGGACAGGTGAGACACAGGGGACACAGCTGAGCACAGCACTCAGGCCCTGCAGCCAGCTCCAAAACAGAGGTGCCAACACTCACCTCCAAGGGCAGGTATGTGTGTTTCTGCTCCTGGCCAACCTGAAGACAGGGCAGGTGGGGGTATTTCAGCTGCAGGTTGTATTTCTGCTTAAAGTACTGAGCCACTGTGCACTCCACTGTCTGACCACTCTCCAGCTGCAGTGGGAACCTGGCAGAGGCAGGACACAAGGGATGCCCCTATTCAGAACAGACACTTCCAGACCTCAGGCACTACGGACTGTGGCTGGGAAGAGGGAGCTTCCAGCTCCCATCCTGAGCTGCCATACAACAAAACAAAAAGCACAAGAGTGGTATTTTCAGAAATGGGAGTCAGGAATACTCTGATCCCAGTGTGGGACTGAGGTCCCTAAATAAATCTCTCCCTCACTAATCCAGCTAATCAGGGCAAATGTTTGTTGCAGGACGTGCCACACATGCCATGGTCAGGCACAGAAATACAGCACACTGGCACTCAGGAGGGCTTGTGTGCCTGAGGCCTGCCCTGGGAGCTGAGCTGAGCTCCAGGAAAAGGCTGACCAGCCTCTCCTGGTTCAGGACAGCAGCTCCAGGATGGGCAGAGTGCAGGGAGCAGGAAGGGGACGTTTCCCTTCAAAAACACAAGAAAAACAATCAAACTTCCTGGCTGGAGATCTGAGGGGTGCCACAACACCCACAGCTGGAGCATGATACCCAGCCTCAGCCACCACCAGCTCCATAAAGAGCTCCATGAAAAAGCAGAACTGACCTGATATTTTTTACAGAGCCAAAATTAGACAGGAGAGCCAGGATGAACACCCCAGCAAGGTGCCACATTCCTCGAGTGCCCGCCAAGCCCCAGGGCTGTGACCCGAGGATGCTGGAACACAGAGGGGTGCCCATGCCCAGCCTGCTCCCAGGCACACACAAATAATTCCAAGTCAGACACTCACGTTATCCTGACAAAGCCTCTGCTCTGGCAGTGGCTATTTTAAGAAAGAAGAAAACCAAACTCAGAGGTAAAAACTAGGACAATCCTGGCATGTCAGCTATCCGCCCGCCACTGCGCTGTGCCTGCCAGACACAGCATCCTCTGTGCTCCCACCTCCACACATGGCACGGGGCTCCAGAGCCCCACACGTCTCCTTTTGCCATCAAAGCCTGGAGCTTCCTGTCCAGCTCTCCCTAACGACACCAGCAGCTGTTAACAAGGAGAACAGCGTGGATTTTCCCAAGGGCACTTACGTCTGGTGGCTGGCAGGCCGCCGGGTAACGTTACACACGCGGTATTTCCTCTTCATCTGCCCGCAGTGGGTCACCTCCACCTTCAGACCTGAGGGGAGACAGGGAGACACAGCACAGTCATGGTGAAGGTGGGAGTAATTCCTCTTTGCCCAACTTCCTCAGGGCAATGCCAACACCTTCCTTAGCTAATTCCCTGCTTGCGGACACCCCAAAAAGAGCACAAGGCAGGCTATGGTGCCCCAGGAGGCATAAAAATGCGTGACCCCCATTTCACTGCAGGGGCTGGGTGGGATAGAAACCATAGCTGGTGTCAGGGGACAGGTCCCAGTGGTCCCCAGGGGCTCTACCTTTGATCTCCTTGGTGAAACGCACTCTCTGCGAGTCCGTCAGGGGCTTGGGCTGCTCGTCAATGTTCCGGATGTCCAGCACCTCACACATGAACTCGATGACAGGTTGGGCCTTGTAGAAGGCGGTGGCCGACACTGTGGGACAGACAACACAATGTGTCTCTGCTCCCACTCAGCCTCCCCAAACACACCCTGCCCCACTGCTGCAGCTCCCCAGCATGGGAAATAACGTCACCATCGATGTTGAGCATCATCTTCCACATGGCAGGCCGGACCGACTGGTGGAACCCGAACCAGACCTCCCTGCCCCCTCCCAGGGGGTGGTAGTAGCCTTCGGGAGGGGAGAAGAAGGAGCGGCCGACAGGAGTGTACCTGTGAACGAGGGCAAACCATGTCCCACGGCACACACCGACCCCATGGCAGCACCCCCGGCCCCCCAAGCTGCTGCTTGCCCCACCGGCTGCATCGCCCTCTTTGTTTCCTTTGCAGTAGCACCCAGAGACGCATTAGGCACAGCCACGTCCTCCCAACGACCATCAAAGCCAGTCCCAGCCTGCCAAGGGCAGTGGTCCCCTGCCCATCGTGGCACAGCCCCGCTGCCCCTCGGCACAGGTACCTCATGGAAGCCAGGTGCCTCATGGCAACATCCAGCGCCTGGACGGACTCCAGCGGGACGGGGATCTGCCCGCTGACCAGGGCCTCGTGCAGCATGCGCCAGCTCACGATGGCCATCCATTTGATAGACACCTTAAATATCCTGTCCTTGCCTTCCCCTGGGATCGTCACCTCAAAGTCAACCTGGGTGCAGGAGGGAAGGGAAAGTGACCACGGCATGCCCGCAGGGACAAGGAGAGGTTGTTTTCCACTGGTCCTTCCCAGGCAGAAGGGAGGTTATACTGCCCACACAGGGCTCACCACCCTCTCTTACCCGCTCATTCCCAATGGGTAAGGCTGTGACAGTGTAGATGTTCTTCTTCCCATCGTAGACTGGTTTTCGGTCTCCAAAGATCTGTGGTTTGAAGTGCTGCACCATGTACTCCACGACTTCCCTACGCAGACAAGGAAGAGGGGCAGGGGGAGAGAAGGGAGAGGTTTGTTTTGCCAGTTTCTTTACAGCTTGACACCTTCTGCGACCTGTCCAGTGCCCCTCAGCCTCCCTCCCTAGGGCACCCAAGAGCAAGGCTGAGTCTCCCTGGGCAGGAAAGCCTCTGGACAAACAGCCATGTGCCTTCCCCCACAACTTGGTACATTGGCTTTGGCTTTGTACAGAAGGAATGTACATGGCACGGGGGAAGGCAAAGCCACTGGAGCTGCTGCAAATCCACCACGGATGCCCAGAGGGAGCAACTCGCTGCAAAAAGCATGTGCAGCATCTGCTTGCTGGCCTTCAGGGCACAGAGCTCCCCGGGCTGCGGGGGCAGGAGGGGACAGGCAGTGAACAGCACATCAAAAAGAAAAACAAAGGAAAGTAAAGTACACGATGGCCCAAGGTCCGGGCTTGCTATTTTTAAATTGGGGATTGTTGCCAAAATAGCACAGCTGCTTTGGAGCAGCAGGGACCCTGCCGAGGCTCCAGACCTCCAAGGCTGCTGGGGAGGAACCAGAGCTGCTGCACAAACATGGCTGGGGGGGTCTGGCCACCCGCGGGCACTGGGCAGGGCCGTGACCCCTGCCAGTGCTGTGACCCCTGCCAGTGCTGTGACCCCTGCCAGTGCTGTGACCCCTGCCACAATGACACCCTGACAGCTTCCATTGCAAAGACAGACACAGGCACTTATGGAGCTTCCACATGGAAACTGGAAGCAGGGAACAAGTGCCAAAACCTCTAATACTTGCCTTACCTGTTGACTCTGCGTGGACATTTGTCAGGCTTGATATCCACTTCATAATGATACACATCGATTTTGGGAATGTCCACTTCAAAGTAGTTGGCCAAGAGCTTGATGGGCTTCCCGACGGTTCCTATCCCAGGCCGACGTGGTGCCTGAAACACCTGCTGCAAGGGGGGCAGGTATGCGCCTGCAGCTGCGGGAGAGAGCAGGGTCAGGAGGGCTGCAAGGACCCCCGTGCCCACACAGACAGAGCACACAGAGTCATGGCACTCTCCATCACCACAGCCCGAACTGGGAGGTCTCCCACTACCCCTGCTCCTGGCAGGAGGTGTGATGGCAGAATTCGGAGCAGCACAGCTGGAAGCAGCTTCCCTGGGCACCATCCAGGGAGCACAAGCAGCAGCTGAGCCTTCAAAGGGCAGTGCCAGGCCATAGTGGCCACGCTGCCTCCCTCAGCACCAGCTCTGGCACTGCCACTTCTGACAAGAGAGCAGCAGCAGCTTCACTGGCACGGAGCTGCAGTTCTGCCCCTCTCCAAGGGGATGCAATTCCCTGGATACTCTGGCAGCAGGGACACGTTCGTTTCCCCTCCATCCTCCAGCAAATTCTGACTTGCTGCCGGACAGAGGATACCACAAGAAACAGGAAACACGTTATTGCATCTGCACTACGTGACTGTTGAACTGCCGAGTTTTGCGAAAAAAACCCAAACCGATCTCAAATCCCCACTTCAAGCAGTGTGGGGACCTGTAAAGAGGGAAATAACAATTTTTCCACAGCTCCCATTACACAGCCTCATTAACAAAGCTCTGGAGACACAGGATGGTACCAGCACACAGCCACAGGACTGAGCTATTTCCAAGCCAACAGCACCCTCAGACTCAGAGGTACTTTAAAACATTGCCAAGGAATGACTTCACACTGCTGCTCTCCAAGGCGAACTCTGCCCTCCCTGGCCTATTCCCACTTTGCCCAACCCCATCCATCCCAGTTTGCACCTTCTATTTGTTCCTCAGGCCCTGAGAGGTCCACACCAGCTGGGCTGGTGCAGGGAGCACACATGGGAGTATTTGGAGCGCTCCATCTGCGCGGCCAACTGTCCACACCAGCCCCAAACTGCATCCCAGCTCCCACTCAGGCTCCTGAACACATGGTGCTTTTAGCACCCCTTTTTCCCATCCACTTTCTTTCTAAATCCAAATTTCAATTCCAGGCTAAATATATCAGAAGCAAAAAAATAGAAGAGCAGCAAAGTAAGCTTCAAATTTGCCTTTTATTTTTGCACCTGAACTCTGCAAGACTTTCCTTGATTATGGAAGGCCATCACCATGTTCCCAGACACTGAAGGGATGGGATGACCCTTGTGAGTGTCCACTGGCTGAACTACAGAAGTTAATGCTCCAAAGCCAACCTCTGCTCCTCCTTTTGCCCTGCAGCAGGAGCCCAAGAACTCCAAAATGTACCGGGAGCCCAGAGCCTGGGGCTAACCCGTCCCCAGCACCTTCTTGGACAAGGCAACATGGGACTTGGAGCAAGAGGGGGATACCTGAGGGCACAGTGGGGCTTGGACTCCACAGGCACCCATAGCTGCCCCAGGACAGGGTGGGTGACTGCCAATCCCCCCCAGACAAACAGCTGCACCTCGTTCTGGGGGCAGCTCATTTTAAGGAACTGATTTTCACAGGAGTCGCTCCCGGTGTAAGTCATGTCTCCACATGACTAACATTTCTTGGCAGTGGCCAGCTCTCTGCCTGCGAGCTGATGCATTTTTAAATCACAGTTCATAATCAAAGAGCCGTTTGCCAGTGCTGCCAGAGCCTCCACTGCCTGAATTTGAGTGAGGAACCACACAGTCCATCTGCAAGACCTGCTGGTGGAAAGCGGCTCTCTATTGCCTTTCTTGAAGCCATATCAAGGACATCACCTGCAGCTTCTCCTCTGGATCATCTCATCTCAACCACAAGAAGATCCCAACAGCCACGTGTGAACAGGACAGGCTCACATCTCCATGTGTCCATGGCACCCCTGTGAATGTGGGGGACATAGGGTGGTGGTCTCAGCTTGGCAGCTGCTTAACGACACTTGGGTGCCCAAGAGGAGCTGAAGCTGCTTTGGGGCCATCAGGAGCTGCCAATCCCACACCAGTCCCACACCGTTGGCACTGCTCCAGTCACCCAAAAAATAAGGCTTTGCCTTACAAACTCTCTTGCCACAGCATCCCCTGATGTTTCATGAACATAAGATCTGGCAATCAGGTTCATGAATCAAAGGTGAAGGAAGGAGTCAGCCTCCAACAACACAAAAGTTGGCTCAGGAGTTTGATGGGACCCAGAAGATCCAGCAAACACTGGGTAAGATGAATGGTCAGCGTGGCTGGAGGGAGCAGCACCTGATGGCACTGAGATGCTCTGCAGAGACCAGGGCAGGACCATGACCAGAATCGAGGATGGGCAAGTTCACCCCTGGGCTGACTCAGAGGGTTTTATTTTGGTGACCACAGCACATGGTCCCTGAATGTGATGGGCCAAAGCAGCCACCCCAGGCAGCACCTCTGGCCTGTAAGCCAGGCTCTCACCTGGCCTTGGCTGCCTCACCCAAAGCCCTTTGGTGAACACGAAGGTTGAGTTCAACCCTTCACACACCACATTCCTGCCCCGGGGCACTCGGGATCCTCTATGATTTGCCTCGGGTGCAAATCCTCCCAAAAGCCTCCCTCTGCTGGGCTCGAGGATGCTGTGCCAGGGAATCTCGGGCACCTCAGTGTGGCATCCCGTGCCCACAGCCCTGGCTGCAGCTCGGAGCAGCAGCAAAGAGGCCAGCAAGAAGAAGCCTCATTAAAAAGTGACCCAAAGTGTGTGGAAACAGGGGAGCTCCTGCACACGGGGAGTGGGGGGGCTCCCGCATACCTCGACTCTCCATGGCAAAGCTGCACAGGCTCCCACTTTGTCATGCAAATGTGGGCGCCGGGGCCGGGGGCTGCAGGGCGAGTGTTGTTCCTGCAGCACAATGCGGCCAGTGAGCGGGATGAAATCCGCTGCCATTAGAAATTCTGCGGCCCGGGAGGAATCACAGACTTTCCAACACAAAGCCGTGCCCTGGGGACGCGCCGGGTACGGCGGGCAGAGACCGCGGCGAGGGCAGCGCTGCGAGGTGAAAGCAAGTTTGGGGTAATTAGCGCTGGAATACGCTTTGTTTCTGTTATTTATTGTAACAGCTGGGGAACACGACCCGCTGCCCAACAGCTGCCTGCGCCGGGCGAAGCCGCCGGTGGGACGGCATGAAATTACCATGTCATTGAAATCCTCTCCAGCGCCGCATTGAGCCGAGAGGCCGCGGGAACGGGGCCCAGACAAAAGGGAGTTTTATTGCGGCGGCGGCGGCGGGTCCGCGCCGGCCCCTCCCCGCACACCCACCGCCAAAATACAGCCGAGAATCGGAGAGGAGCGAACGGAGCCGCGGCACGACAAACACCGCCAGACAAACACCGCTAGACACGCAGCGTGGTCCATCCTCACCCTGAGACATCTCTCATCCCAAACCACTCCGAAAACCTCTTGGGAACTGAAATCCCTATCAGAGGGCAAAGCAAGGGGCAGCATCTGCGGGAAAGGCCGGTGCTGGTGGGGTGAGTGACTGGCACTCCCAATCTCCAGGCTCGACACTTCAAAACCGCTGTCTCTAAGCAGTGACCGACACTGTCTCACGCAGCCCAGACTTCAAAAAGCCCCATCTCAGCGCTGCCAACGCAGACACCGCTGCCTGCTCCTTCCCGAGTCCCCTGAGCACCACCAGGGTCGTGCAGCTGGCAGGTGCCTTTCGGTTCAACACCAAACTGAGTTTCAGTAAGTGATGCCCACGAAGGGCAGAGGCTCTGGCTGCAATCTACAGAGCTCCGCAACAAACCCGTGTGTGCACCAGAGCCCGGCTCCTGAGGGCAAGGCCGAGCTGCCCAAGCGCTGCTCCTGTCCCGTGTTGGGGGAGCTGCAACCAAAACTGAGCCAAAACAAGCTCTGTTTTACTGTGGTAGTGGTAGTGACTTCTTTGTATCCTCAAATCAAGTGGTGCAAAGGGCATTGTTGTGCCATGTCAAACCTCAGCTTCCTGCCTGGAAATCATGGATAACAAACCCTAAAGTGCAAGTTATAAACTTGCCTGGCTAAGGCGGGTGTCCCTGCACCCCCCACACCCCGGCATGTGCAGTCCCACAGCCCAGGCCAGAGCATGAAGCTGTGGGTGCTGTGACAGAGCACAAGGAACAACAGTGGTCAGCTCTGCCACACCCGCAGGCAGGGGCTGCACTCCGGCTGCTCCGGGAGATGCCAGCGGTGTGGACACACCTCGACCCGCGATGCCATCAGCCAACCCATGAGAGTCCTGCCGAGCCAGCCCCGGCCGTCCAGTGGCTCCACATCCCCCTTTTCCATCCCTCTGATGGGGTGTGAGAAGCACCCGACACAGAAGTGCCACCACCTCTGCCGAGGGCACCGGGCAGTGTGTGACCCCACTGGTGTGACCCCACTAACGGCGCCCGGACCGGGCAGAAGGTGACACCCCCCGCCAGCCCCGCAGGGTCTCCCGCCGCTCCCGCACTGCCCAGGCAGCAGCCAGGGACGCCCAGAGCCGGGAGCCGCAGACAAAGGCGGTCCCCAGTGCCGGAGGGACAGGACAAAGGCGACGCCGGCTCCTCTCCGCGTCCCATCGCGGCCCCGCACAGCCGCCGGCTCCCGGTGCCGAGTTTGAACCCACCCGCAGCCCGGTGTGGATCACCCGGCCCACGGAGCAGCTCCTCTGCCTCATTTGGCTTCCTCCTCGTGTCTGCCATCTTAATAACTTGTCTGTGTTTTGTTCTTCCCGGGGTTTAGGGAGAGGCTGCAGAGAGTGTTTAGAGATAAATCATACGTGCTGTGTCTCCAGGCAAGGTGCTTCTCCCGGCTTTGTTTTTCGGTCTAATCCCTTCCCAGAACCAGGCACACACGATTTTGTGTTTCCTGAAGATAAAGAACCTCAACAGACTGAGCAGCTTTGGGGTTTTTGCAGGGTTCAGCACAGGAAGACAGCGGTTGAGATTAACAGCCTTTAGGAAGTTTGAGAGGGATAAAGAAAACTAAAAGTTGGGGGAAAATAAGTTTAGTTTTTTGAACCATCACGTGTGCATGCCTTCCTGAGCAGTGCCTGCAGGTCAGATGTCCTGGGTTTCCCTGCTGCTTTTCCAGGCATCTCCACGTCGGGCACATCCAGGCACATGCCAGTTTCTGCATTATTGCCCAGACATGCCACAGCACCGTCAGAGCTCGAACGTGAGGCTCAGCCCTTACCCGGGGGCTGTCACAGGAAAAGGGGTACCACGGCAGGGCGGGAGCAACAGCAGTTCGTGTGACACGGGGTTCAGATGTCCCCTGCACACAGGGTGACACAGGTGGGAGCAGACGTCCTTCGTCCAGATCTGGGAGGGAAGGGGAAACTCCCAAGGGCACAGCATCAGAGCCCTGCTCCTTGTGCAGCCCCCGCGGCCACGGGGATCGAAACCCAAACCTGTCCCCCAGGTGTGACCCCATCCCATCTGAGAGATTGTTTTGAAGCAGTTTAAGAGCATCAGTTCGCGCTGGAGTAGGAGGGTGCAGGTGCCCAGCAGCGTTATCTGCTCGGCCCGAGGTGGCAGCGCCGCTATCGCCCCGAGGCGCCGGCCAAGCCCGCGGTGCCGCCAAATCACAGCGACCAGAGGCCATAAATCAGACACAAACACAAAGCGCCGGCAGCCAGAAGGTAACACAGACATGAAGAGATCTCTGTGCCACACTAAAGTAAACATTGTAAGAAAGGACCAAAGTTTGATTACAAACACGCAGCAGGTTTATGTCAAAATCTCACCATGTTGACACGTTATAGCACAAGATCGGCGGCAGGGCAGTGACCCCTGATCCATCGCTCCCACCTCTTGGCACGGCAGCGGCTCCCTGTCCTCATTGCCCCATCCCTCCTCCTGCCTTATTTTAGGCACCAAAATCCTTCCGTGACTCAGAGCAGCACAAGTTCGCGATGTTCACGCCGGGCACGGAAGCGAGCGGCTGCCGATGACGGCCGAGATTTGGGGAACGGCTCTCCAAACCCCCGCGGAGCAGCCCGGCAAGAAGGGGCCGGGACCGAAAGCACCGTCAGCTGCTGCCGTCCCGAGCCGGGCGTGCGGAGGTTGGGGTGCGGGAGCTCGGGGTGCGGGAGCTCGGCCCCGGCCCCGGCCCCGCGCAGGGCCCGGCACGGGGACAGGAGACACTTCGTGCTGTCACGGCACACGGCATCGGCGGCCTCCGCCAGCTCCAGCCTGTGCCCTGCGGCCCGAAACCGGGAAATGGGGAC
>WEIV01030395.1:680327-696046 GCA_013390005.1 Calyptomena viridis
GGGAATGGGATACGGGGATGGGATACAGGGGGTGGGACACGGGGAATGGGATACGGGGATAGGACACCGAGAATGGGATACGGGGAATGGGATACGGGGAATGGGATACAGGGAATGGGATACGGGGATGCGATACAGGGGATGGGACGCCGGGAATGGGCTGCAGATAGATTTATTTCGTGGTTTTTCCCGTTTGTTGACTGTGCTGGAAGGCAGTTCTCGTGTCGGCAGGTGTTGGGTCACTGAGGGCAGGAATCCCCCGTGGCCCTGCTCCACCTAAATCCTTCAGAACCTGGCACAGCATCCCCTTCTCCATGCCGTTCCCACCCCTTTCCCTCCACCTGCCACACCTGCCCTCCCCATGAAGTGGAAACCCCGACCCTGTGCCCCGACTTTGGTCACAGAGTCAGAAACCCCAGGAGTTTCATTCCCATGTAGCGCCCAAGGAGCCCCAGTGTGCGATCCTGGCTGAACTGTTCCAATAAAGGAGGAAAAGCCATGGGAATTCAGACTGGCAAAGCATTCCCAGCTCATGCTGCACCCCCAGATGTGAGCGAGGAGCTCCCGCTGTCCCGAAGGACGGGCTGGAACAGGATCCAGCTGTCCCTGGGGACACAGAGGCTGTGGCACAGAGCCCCACACATTACACAGCTCCGAGTTCCCGGCGTTTGAGCCAGGAGATCTTGGCACCATGTTTGGAAGACACCAGGATAAGCCATCCTCGGTTTCCAAGCTCCTCAGGTTTGCCTAAGGCCAAACCACCTCAGTTCCACCCCCCAGGATGTCCCCTGCAAACAGAACCAGCACCTGACACGGGGATTTCAATCCTGTCCTGGATTCAGTCACAGCTCCCACGTTCTGGCCTCCTCCAAAAGCTTTTCCTGTCCTTCCCACAGTATTTTTAGTGCAGTGCAGCTGTCTGAGGAAACAAACCCTCACCTCACAGAGAAGATGAAGCAGCAAACAGCTCTTCCATTTATTTGTTGTGAGTCTCTGATATAGAACCCCCTCTCCAGGCAGTCCATTAACACCAAATTTTCTATGAAATTTCCCAAATATCAGAGGAACAGGCCTGTTCTGAACCCCTCCCCTGGGGTTTGCAATCCCAGCTTCCTTTAGGATCCCGGGAGATGTCACCCGTGTGTATTTCTGTCACTGTCTCACTCCTAACCCATCAAAAATAGAGTGTGGCAATGAGTTCCACAGGTGACACGTTGTGTACAAGTTTTAATTAAAAGTTAAATAATTTAAGACATTTGTTTACAGGCAACATATGGGTTGCTCACTCTGTACATTGCATTTATTGGACAGCAACAAGGAAAAACAGAACATTTGGCACAAGAATGCCAATTTTTTTTTTTTATTATTATTTTTTTTTTTGGACACATGAACACAAAATATCCCTGCAGGCTAAAAAAAAAATACATTGCAATTGTACACGACCAGCATCTTATCGCGACACGGGGCTGTGACCCCAGGACAGTTTAGAAAGTACCTCGTATTGCTAGAGACATACATCCAGTCCAAAGTTAATAAAATACCATTTGAAACATTACAAGTCTAACAATATAGAAACCGAAAAATTACATCAGAAGTCAAACTGAACAAATGCAAACATTTTACATTGAAGTTGCAGCCTCTAGACATAGAAATATGAAAATGTCAATAGCAAGGTCTAAGAAAATCTGTGATATTTAATGCAAGATCTTTCCTCCAGTGCAAAGGGAAAGGAACTTGCAGTGGATCGGGATCAGGATGGATCCAACGCCCTCCAGCCCCGCCTTCTGAAAATGAAAGCAGAGCCACTCCCTCGCTATTGAGCAAGAAAAACTCCTACAGCACATCCACAAAGGGGTCTGGGGTGTCAGACACTGGCTCTGAACCGAGGGCCCTTCCCCATCCGAAGGGTGGGTGGGCACAGGACACACCTGCCCATCCCTCCATCCCACCTCTGCTGCCTTGGGATGCAGCTCCAGCACCACTCTGGGTCACTCAGCCATGGAGAATAACCAGGGGTGGCCAGAGCTTGTTCAGAGCTCAGCGGGGACAAAGCAAGCAGAACTGGGTGGAAAACAGGATTTCTGCCCCCCTACCCCCTCTTTTTTTAATATATATATTTTTTATATTATTTTTTTAATATGTCAACCACCCCCTTCCCCAACTCTTTGAACTTTGCTACATTTAAAATCTTTCACACCACAGAGCTAAACAGTGGCCAACAGGCTTTATTTATTAAAAAAAAAAAAAAAGAAAAACAAACCCAAAGAACGAAACACCCTAAAACTACAGCTATAGAATGCACATCTTCCCATTGATTGACACATGCAGAACGAGTCACTCAGGCCCACAGGGCTCACCCAGGTCCTCCAGACTTGGGCTCAGACCTGCCTAGGGCAGCACTGCTGCAACTTGGATCCTGAACTTCAGTGCTTTCCCCACAAAACTCCAGCCCTGTGCCCAGGGTGGGCTCACAGCAGCCCTGCTCAGGTGCTGGCCCAGGGCTCCACCTGGTCTGAGGGCAAATATCCAGTCACAGGCAAACCAAGGAGAGGCTCTCCCTTCCCTCAGTCTCAACCAGGAGTGCTTGGCACTGGACAAGTAATTGGTGATAAAATTAATTAATTTTTTATGCACCCTTATTAAAACAGCCCCATTCCTAGTGCACAAACTCAAAACAGGGATCTTGGATCCTACCACCTCCAACAGGTGCTCAGGTGCTTTTCAAGGTGCCAAAGTTCTCTCTGTGTTGGGTCAGTCAGAGTTCACTCTAAAAAGGGTTTTTTTTGTCTTCTCCCTGAACGAGTACTGAGAAAAGCAGCGGTCAGTCTCCCACCCACATGTCCTGATTTTATTACACAAGTGAGGTATTCTTGAAAAAAAAGTTAAAAAACTAAAAAGAATATTTTTGTTTTTTTCAATCTAAACCTGTCCCAGCACACGCCAGGGGCAGGGTTCACTTCAGTCCCATTTTCAACAGAAATGAAAAGAGGTTAAACTTAATTTATGAGACGTACTACTGGCAAGGAGGTTATAAAACTGCTTGAATAAGTTCAGTGTACTCTGGTACAACTGAAAACAACAGCATTTAAAAATGTAAACTTTCATTTATTTACAAGCTTAAAGACTGAAGGAAACAGCATTTCCTATTGCTGAAATTTGGGGGGGCTGGTTCCTAAGCTTTGGGACAGCAGACAACTTAGCAGCAAACCCCACACAAGTATCAGAGACCACAGTGCAATCCTTGGGCTTCTCAAACTCCTCCTCAGTTTAGGAATAAGCTTTAATCTGCACTAACTCAGGTTTACACAAAGAGGAATCTAGTCTTAAATTACTACGTTCATGGATTCCAGGAATACCCAGGGAAACCAGGCCCCTGGGCTGGATTACAGGTTGCAGCTGAAAAAAGCCAAGCAGATTAAAAATCCTAATTTCTAGGCTGGGACAGAATCAGCATTTGAGACTCACACGGGTTCAACATGCTGTGAATGCAGTTGTGTGGGCAACCCAGATTCCCAGGAAAAAAACAGTTCAAAATGCTGGTACAAGTCCTCAGGTTGCCTGTTACACAATACATTTCGACTGTACACGTTGGCCTTTCCTACATGGAACACCCAGTTTCCAAGCTTATAAAAAATGTTGTAGACAGGACACCAACAGTGAATATAAAACAGTTAAAAATAATTCTTAAAAAAAGCATGGAAATGCGTCTTTTCTAATTAGTTTCAGAAACTGCCAAATTGTGTGTTCAGAAAACGACACGAGAATGTTGGTTAACTCATGCACAATCCTCAGCTAGAAAATTACACTGTTGGGGGGGCTTAAAAAACAAAGATTTATTGCCAAAGTTAAACCTTCTATGAGAAAAAAGTTTTAAAATCACTTAGATTTATCAAACCACACAGCAGCATAAAGTGGGCACTTTTGTAAAAGTTTGCAAAATACCTAAAAGCTAAATTTTTTTTTTTTTGTTTTATCATTTTTAGAGGGGGGAAATGATGGTTCAGTACTTGTTACGATACCATGGCAGTATTATTTATAACCATTATCATTAAAGTCTACTGACAGGCATCACTATTGGTTATATTACACATTCACAGAACAAGAACCACCTATTAACTCGCAGTATAGTGCAATTGCTTTGCAGCCCAAGTCTGCAGAGATTAAAAAGATAATTAGTAAAACTGACAAAAAACTGCAATACCTGTGAAAGTTATGTTTGTTAAAAGGCATTTACAGTAGTGAAGTCTAAAATCTCCATCAAAAAATCTATGGCCCCACACGACAGAAGGATTACAGCGAGCTGGAGAAAACATTTTGCCATCACATCATACTCACGAAGCAGGGCACGGAGACAGGGCAGCAGTCACTGTCAGCTCATGGGATGAGGAGAACTTAAAAACCACAGCTAGCAAAAGATTCGATAGAAACCTTTCGTGCCAAGTCCTTGAAAAATTTCAGGATGATCAGCCTTTGCGCTTTGAGGTAAAAATTCAGTCCAATGCATCAGAAAAGACAAGTCTATGGATTTCTAGTACAGAAAACAATGAAACAAATGGCTCAATTGTGTTGGTGCATCAGACGTTGCAGTGAAGAACAGATTCAGTGCGACTGTCCGGAGCTGCTGGTAGTGGGCAGTCCGAAACCCCCCGGCCCTGCCTAGAGCAGGAGGCTTCAAACACTTCAGGACTGCGTGGGTTGTTGTTTTGCCTCATCTCCCCAGGTGCTCTCAAGCAAAATACATGGTGTGCTGGGTGTCGTGGTGGATCTGCACGGCCTTGGCCAGCGCCTGCGGATCGCGGCCGTTGCTCTGCCCCGACACGTGGCTGCCCTCAGCACTGTGGGCACACACAGCATCAGCAACCAGGGCGAGCAGCACAGCTCAGCTTCACTCCTGGCTACCAGGACAGCCAGGCCATTCCTTACCTGTCGTGATCCTTGTCCACGAGGTGGTACCTGGCCCGGAATGCCACCAGCCTGGCGTAGTAGGCGGGAGCGGGGATGGACACGGAGCGGGTGCAGCGCACGTAGGTGGGGCACAGCTGGTATGTCAGGAGCTGCAGCTCATCCGCTGTGAAACAGTTGTCATCCCACAGCACCTGGTAGTGGGAGGGCCGGCTGGTTCCCTGTGGAGAACAGGTGAGCACTCAGCTGGAGAGCAGCAGCTACACCAGGGGTGGTACCTGCAGGCTGCACCTTCCAGCAGGCACCGAGCGCTCAGTGCCAACTGGGCACTGCTGCACTGGGGCTGCCAAGCCACCAACACAAGTGACATTCCTCCTGGGGACGACTGCAAGGATTCAGTCCCCCAGCCTGAGCACAGCAGAGCTGACATTACCTGAATTCCTGCATGGCTACAGAGGTAAAAGTCAAATTCAGAAGGATGTGTGATGGTGCTGTCCACAGTAGTGCCTGCTGGTACGTTGCCGCTCTTACCCACCTAGTGAGGAAAGTTTATTATTAGCCCATGGGTTTTTTGGAAGTGACCCAAAACAACCTCCTAAGGTAGGCTCTACTGAAAGCTGTTGGAGAATTTACTGCTCAAAAAGGTGGAAAAATATTAAGGTCGTTTACATAGGAGTAATGAAAATGTTCTCTGCGAGTTCATTTTTAGAAACTGCACCAAATCCAGCTGGTGTGTCATCAGAGGAAAATAAAGTCCTTGCCAGCACCATTAAAGCTGCAGAGATAAAGCCTACACGAGTAATTCAGGATCTAAAAATGCAGGTTTCTGAGATAAATTTATTTCCTACCCTTGTTTGCCCTCACACCTCGGAAATCTGGGTTTTTAAGCAAACCTGAGACCAAGAGCTTCCCTAAAGATTCCTTAGCTGGCCTGTGGATTTGTGCCACAGGCACATCTTAGATGCACGTGGAGACAGAACAGGGAACAGACTGAGCAGCTAGGTCAGCTCATAGGAATCCTGGACTATAAAAACCCAGGCTACAGCTCCACATACACAAATACTGGGATACAGAGCACACCTATTCCAAAAGGGGCTGGGAACACGCTGTTCCACCTGATGTAGGGGAATAAAAAAGGAAGGAGCTTGTTATTTTGGTAGAGAAAGCCTGTTACCATCCAGCTCTAATGGGCAGGACCAATCTCACCCCACTGAGCCAAACAATTCCACTTTCCTGTGCCATCACCTCCCCCTCACAGTGTCAGTACTTGCCCTTTCAGTTTTGTCGGCACAGAACAGCCTGGTGTGATGCCTCTTCTGCACAACAATGTAGGTTATTCCTGGTCTATAATCTTCCTCCAAACTAATGCAGGCCTTCCGGATGGCAATCAGCTCTGGCCAAGCCACCTACAAAGTAGAAAATTTAAATATTAGCTGATTAATTCAGTAGCTATACTAGTATTTTCATTTTTTTCCATGCGCTAAAGCAACATCGTAAGGAACATGACCAGACAGGAAAACTGCACATCATGCTCGTCTGAGCAAACTCAATGAAACTTAATTTTGCCAATAATTATTTCCAATAATAATTTTTCCATGTATATATTTTCTTTCCCAGTGCCAAGCCCTTACAACCCCCCCTTTTGTTTTCCCCCAAGTGCAAATCCCTTTTCACAAGCACCAAGAAATCACTCGACAGTACCTGTTTCATCTGCCCTTCCGACACTCCCCCTCTGTAGTAAATGATCCTGGTGGGCTTGAAACGCGTGGATTTGTAGAACTGGATGAGGAGCTCCCGCACCATGTTGGTGAGGTCCTGGATGACCTCCTGGCTGTAGAGCAGCTCCTGGGAGGTCTCCTGGCGCGAGGTCTGCACGCGCACGGTGGCGCAGTAGCGGCTGGGGTGCCCGTCCATGCTGCCCACCACGGCCGCGATGGACGGCTTCTTGCCGTCCCCGGCCGGCGGGTGGGTCACGTCTGCTCCCAGGAAGATCACGGGCTGCTGGAACACCGAGGGCCTGTTATAGTTAGTTAGGTAGTTAGTTTGTTAGTTAGAACCGTGGAATCACACAGTGGTGGGAGGGAGCTGAAAGAGCAGCTCATTCCACCTCCTGCTATGGACAGGGACACTTTCCGCCAGACCTGGTTGCTCCAAGCTGGCCTTGGACACTTCCAGGGATGGGGCAGCCACAGCTTCTGCGGGTGACCTGTGTCATGGCCTCCTCACCCTCACAGGGAACAATTTCTCTATCTTAAATTTGCCCTCTTTCAGTTTGAACCCACTCGCACTTGTCCCATCACTCCAGTTCCTGATGAGAGTCCCCCTCCAGCTTCCTTGTCAGATACTGGAAGGTGCTCTGAGGTCTCCACAGAACCTTCTCTTCTTCTCCAGGCTGAACAGCCCCAACTCTCTCACCCTGTTTCCACTGGGGAGGTGCTCCCATCCCCTTACAAACTAATAATAATAAAGAATAATATAAAGAACGAGGGCGAGGTACAAAAAAATTACAGCCAAGGGAGTTCCAAGCCATTCAAACCACTGAACAGAACTAAAAAACAATCTTTAGGACTAAGGTTTCTACCTCAAGCTCTTACAGTCCACAGAGAACAGAAAGTGAAAGGATCAAAGGCACAAGCATTGATCACAAGTCACTCCTCCTCACTCCTCCTTCAATTTCAAAGAAAACACAGGATGCTTTAGGAGGTGGTAAGAGGAAAAAGTAGATTGAGTGAACCCAAAGGCAGGAAAGAGACAAGAAAAAAAAGCCTTGATGAGCTTGATGGCTCCGACTCCTCTTGGCTCAGGGCTTACTGGGCAGACTTTGGATGCAGATGCATCCTCCTCTGTCAACTCCAGACTGTGGGCATTTCTAAAGCACATTTTATTTTAAAAGGCATCATTTCAGCAAACACAACAGAAGGACACCATTTTACTTCAGAATTCAGGCATTAAGGAAAACTTTCAATCGAATCTCACCTTTGATGAGGTACCAGCACATTGTTGATTCCTCCAAGCTTTGCGTTGATCTTCAGACACAGGTTGGACAGAGTTTGTGGTGAGGTTTTGACCACATTCTTTACCTGAACACACTGTGTGGCCATGCCTAGAAGAGTGTCTCCAACCCGCTTGACTTCAGCTGTGACAGAAAAGCAAGTCAGTGGCTCCAATTACCTCAACAGGCAGTAGCTCCATCTGCTCCCTCTGATTTTTTTTCAAATGTTACTCTAATTCAGATCCTTGAAACTTCACTGACAAAGGTTCAGTTTGCTCTTGGGTAATACACAAGCCCTTCAACCAGGCCTGACAAACCAGCTCCAAAGCACCCTTTTAAGGGTGCCTCCCCTGCCTCCTTCCTGCCACCCCCTTGCAGTACAACCCATCACCCCTCCACAGCCCCCTGTCCGTACCGTACACGGGCGTCTTCCCGGGCAGAATCACCACGATGAGCTGCAGGCCAACATAGGTCAGCTTGAGGTGTTTGAACATGGGCTCCACACTGTCTGCACCCTGGGCGTACTTGCAGAAGCAGGGCTGGCCCTGGATGGGCATCCCGGCGTCCTTGGAGATCTTGCGCAGCTGGTCCGTGAAACTCCTGAAATAGCAATGGATTTGTCCTGCCCTTTCCACTGGGGGTCACTTTGCCATTGGTTTTATCAGCCCCGTCTAAGCTGTTTCTGCTATTTCACAGCAGTGCAGTAATTATTTTTTAGCAATTCTATCCCTGTCAGGAGCTCACTAATACGACTCTAATCCTCTCTGAGGAAGTTCATCGGCTTCTCTAATTTTACAAGTCTTACAGAAACAGACAGACATTTGAGTTGAACATCCTGAGGCAGATTCCCAAACTAATACTGATGCTCTGGTAGATTTTTACTCATCCACCAAACTTATCTGAGCATTATTGCAACCACGATTTTTGCCAGTTAGTGGTTAACACAACCTCTATCTTTAGGATTCTGTAGAGTAATTTGAAGAGCAGGGGAAAAAACATGGTGTGAGTTGTTTTTACTATTAGACGCATTAAAATCAACTTACACTGTAAATCACCTTTCAGAAACACGAGAAAAATAAACCTTGAAATAGAAATATGAATAAATAGAAAAATACTTACTTTAGCAAGTCTTCCCTGCATTGTTTTTGTGGAGCAAAGCAGGCAACAGCCCAAACTTTAATCTCAATGCCAGCATAGAACTGTTTCCCTCTCATGTCCCACACGCCTTGGTTTGGTGTGGCCACAGTCTTGTTCTAGGTAAAAACCAGAAGCAAATCATAAAGTGCTGCTCTGTTTTGACTGTAGCCCAACAGTGCTCACACAGAAACCCTGTGAGAATATACATGAAACACCTCATGAATTTCAACAACCTCAGGACAAAGTGTCTGAGAAACATGGCAACTCACCCTGCCTCCATACTGCAACATTGGGGCTGGCAGAACTCTGCCTGTCAGCTCTGTCATTTCATTATGGACAACAATTCCAAACTCCTTCAGATACGGATCAGGCCCACCAACCATGCTGTTACTCTTCACCTGGGGACATGAGAAATACTGATGTCATTACACTAAAGCTTCGGGTGACTCTGCCCTCTTTGCTTTCTGTTTAGAAGGATCCCTTTTAAACACAACAGATCTTTTAACTTCTCTCTGGGTCACTGTGCTCATCACCACATGCTGCAGTGCTCTGGAAGAGCCATGGAAGTGTCCAACACGGCCTGTGCAGCTGGAAAAGCACTCACCAGTCTGCTGATCTCCTCCTGCCGGTCCGGCGCCGATCGCGCCGTCGCTTTGATCATGGTCGAGGTCTGATTGTCCGTGAGCTTCTTGATGCACCTCTGCCCAGCCACGATGTTACACACCTGCAGGGCAGCAGCAAGAGGTGCTGTGACACTGTTTTACACATTTAGCAGAGGATACACCGCAATACAGCAGTCAGAGCCTCACCTCCAGAGGCAGGTAGGTGTGTTTCTGTTCCTGTCCCACCTGGAGACAGGGCAGGTGAGGGTATTTCAGCTGCAGACTGTACTTCTGCTTAAAATACTGAGCTACTGTGCACTCCATGGCCTGCCCATTTTCCAGCTGCAGAGGGAACCTAGAAGGGACATTTGTTCAGGTTAGACTTTGCAAGATTTTTTTAAAGGAAAAAATGGCATGGAAAACCTACCCCAGACTACAGATGTTGCAAGCCTTTATTTTCCTTAGCTACTGGATCACTTCTTTATGAAAAGAATTTATAGACTATGTACTGAATTGTTAATATTTTAACTATTTTAAAAATTAAAGCCTTTGATGACTATATTTAAGAATCAGGATGCAGCTGTTTTCCTGGGTTGAAACCCACACTATTCCTCTACTCTACTAAGACTAAACATTCCTGTAAAGCCACACAGCTGCTTCACCTCAGCATCATGTTTATTCCTGCATACACAATATACCAAATATCTTTAATAGCAAGATTTTAAGAGGTGTCAGGAAGTGCTTGGTACACACGTCTGGTGACTGGCTGGTCGCCGGGTAACGTTGCAAACTCGGTATTTTCTCTTCATCTGGCCACAGTGGGTAACCTCTACTTTCAGACCTGAAAACCCAACAGAAAATAAATTCAGGCACAGGAATCACCTTTGAGGAGGACGAAGGAACAGCCCAGCTTCCCAAGTGCCTTGCACATTTTCATTACAAATGTAATGTAACCCTTACAAAGTATGAGCAGGTTTCAGTGTTTTCTTGCAGCAGCTTTAGGACAAGCCTTACCTCTGATTTCTTTGGTAAACTTGACACGCTGGGAGTCTGTCAGAGGTTTGCTTTGTTCACTGATGTTCTGGATGTCCAAGACCTCGCACATGAACTCAATGATAGGCTGGGCACGATAGAAAGCAGTCGCTGACACTAAGATAAAGAGAGAGGACAATTAACTGAGAAGCAGAAGGAACTCTGTCATGTGAGTGAGACAGAATCTCCTACACACCATCGATGTTGAGCATCATGTTCCACATGGCAGGACGGACAGACTGGTGGAAACCAAACCAGACCTCCCTGCCCCCTCCCAGGGGGTGGTAATAACCTTCAGGGGGGGAGAAGAAGGAACGACCCACCGGGGTGTACCTGCAAAAAAGAAAAAGAAAATTAACACTTTAATCATTTCTTTCTGATACACCTTTATACATTCACACCTATAGAGTTTAAAACACATTTCTGTGTAACTGTCAAGAGTTCACTTATGGCAAACACAGAAAACCTTCTCCAACAGTGCAGCTGGAAAGGCTACAGCAAATGCCCATTAGAAACATGACCAGCAGGCTGAAGGCCTGAGTTCAGATCACATTTCCCTATTCTAGTGCAAATTTGTGAGGCAGGTGTTAAGTTACACAGCTGCATCTTCATCCCTCCTGCCTCAGGAGAGTGTAATGGCAGCAGGACAGCAGCGAGGAGCAACTAACACACATGTTAAGATGGACAGAAGATGAATCCAGTCAGGAAGGCCCCACAAATGCCCACCTCATGGAAGGAAGGTGCCGTGTGATTACGTCCAGAGCCTGTACAGAGTCTTCTGGAACTTCATTCAGGTGCCCTGCCAGAGCTTCCAGCAGCATCTGAAGGCTGACGACTGACACCCACTGAATGGAAACCTTAAATGTCTGGTCCTTCCCCTCTCCTGGAAGTGTCACCTCCATATCCACCTGCCATGGGCACAACAGAATTCAGCACAAGCCTTCATCTGATTACAGAGAGACCCAACACCCAGCAACGGTATAGTTATCTCCTAAGTGTCCTTTGAATCTGTATTATTTGATGATTAGTTTGTGTAATGACCTTAAAATATGACAATTGGTTTCTTCAGGACTTTAAAAGTTTATCATTTATTCATCTGAGAAACTGCACTGAGGCATCTTTAAATGTGAATTTTAAGCAGTAATTAGTACGGTGACACCAAAGCTCTGGAGAATGGTGAGTCATTTTTTTAAGTCAGCCAATTAATAGCAAGATGTTTTGTGAACCTAAAGAGAAAGCAAGAACACCTTTTGGTCAAAAAGGAGACTTGCTGAGAAACACAAATCTCAGAGTTCTGGCACAGCTCTTGGGATGATTCTCACACCCTGTCAGCCCAGAGGGTAACTGTGAACTCATCCTGGGCATTCCCCTTGGCACAGAAATAACCAGATTCCTGGGAGGAAGAGTAGATGGGGTGAAGTTCTGTGGGGTGCTGGAGAGCTCAGCCCAGCACACCCAAGGCTGGAGCAGCTGATCTGGTTGTTCCCATGGAAGTGGAGGATGTATCTCCACAGCACAGCCAAACCCAGCTGGAGTCACTGTCACCCACAAGGCCTTTATCATTCAGCAACAGAACAAGGGTCAGAACAGGGAAAAGGGAAGTTTCCATCCGAGTGAAAGAAAAATAGTGTCCTTGCTGCTCTAAGAGCATGTGTTAGTTCTGGCTCACTGACCTTCTCCAGCTGAAGAGCTGGGAATTAGAAATCCAAAGACAACAAGCTTCAGTAAAACACCAGTAAGTTCCTAGAGACCCTGACTGGCCCTGCCTGTCATTTCCAGCACTACACCAGTATGTGTGGCAGTGTTTTGGGTTTCTGCCAAAGGGGTTTCACAGCCCCCTGAGGCAGCACTCACCCTGTCCCTGCCGATGGGTAACGGGTGTGCCGTGTACATGTTCCGCTTGCCATCGTACCCGGGCTGCCGATCCCCAAAGATCTGCATCTTGAAGTGCCTCACCATCGTATCCACCACCTCCCTGCCAAGGCATGAGTGAGTTAGGGGGAAGAACAGAAAATCCACCAATGGTCTTACACAATTTAAAATTCCTTTTTCACGTTTTCTTAAAGGTCTGAGAAACAACAAGGAGCCAGAGCACCCCCAGGTCACACCAGGGCTGTAAATGTCACCTCTGGGTTAAGACAGCCAAGTGTCACACACAGGTGTCTGCACAGGTATCTGTATTGTCAGCAGAGCTACAGCTGAAACAGGCAGAGGAATCTGGAGAGCATCCTTTGGATTGATTCCACTGACAAAGCATCCATGTGTGGAATCAAGATCTACAAGCTGAATTCCCTCCCCTCAGCTGCTACACGTTTGTGTAACAGACTGTGGAACAATTATCAGGACATTCTCTTGTAGACTGTGAAACAAAACCAGCTGGAGTTCAGCATTTAGTACATTTCCCAGAGCCTTCCAGATTACAGGCCAATTGCAACACATTTTCATAAAAATCAGAGTAATATTATAGCTCACTGAAAAGCAACTGTTGAGCACAGTATAGATACAAACAGAGAATTTCCAGGATGTACTGCTTCCTTTCTTTCTGGCATATACACTTAATTTCAATTAATAAATCTTTATTAACCAGCTCCTACCTGTTGACTCTGCGGGGGCGTTTCTCTGGTTTGATATCAACATCATAGTGATAAACATCAATCTTGGGGATCTGCACCTGGAAGTGGTTGGCCAGGAGGCGGATGGGTTTCCCAACAGTGCCCAGCCCTGGGCGACGGGGTGGCTGGAAAAGGCTCGCTGGGGGCCCTGGGCAAGTCAAAGAAACACGTGTGAGATGTGCTGGCTCCTCTCAGGGTAACGTTCTCACAGGGCAGGAAGAAATCCTAAGCAGCTTTCTGAGGTTGCAAACAGAGGTGTTCCTTGCAAGAGGCTCAGCCTTCCAGCTGCTCGGAACTTCCAGGTAAAAAAAGTGTTCCCTAAAGCACATATAGGATGGTGCCATAACTCATCCCTAAAATTTTAGTGGCATTTATATGTGGCTGTGGTTATGAACTTTAGAGTCCTGGGATGGAATGCAACCATGCAGACATTACGTATTTTCATGTAATGTAAAGATGAATACATCCCTACTTCCATTTCTAGAACCAATCAACAGCCACACAAGCCAATTTTGTCAGTGTTTTCACTACACACTTAAAGTTCAGATGTTAATGATCCAATTTAAACTTCCAGCAAAAAGACAAGAGTGAGGAAAGGTTTAGGCTTTCTTCTAAATAGAAGGGTAAGAGAAAAAACATACAGACAGGTATGGACTACTCACAGATTTGGAGGAGATAATTTATTTGGACAAAAGAGTTCCAGGGACAGCCTAAAAGAAAAATTCTTAGAAGTGTTGGAAGAATTCTTGGAAGTGTTACTCACACACAAACTGGTCACTAGGGAAGCCTTTAGTTACCTTCCTCAAAGTGTTAAGATCTGAGATACCATGTTAACAAGATTAAACTGACTGTTTTTTTAAATCGATCACAGCCTCAGTTGACACTGCACATAAAGCAAATGGCATTGGTACATTTTCACGGCTTTGGCTACATCTCAGCAGTGCTCAGTGTGATCAAAGTGCCTTCCCTCTGTCGTAGAGTAGCAAAGGAGAGGGGAAAAAGTGTCACAAGAATTCAATAATACACCAGTCATAGAACTTAGGGCAAATTTAGTGACATAAGTAATCCATGTGAGCCAAATGCTCAGAGTTTATACCAGCAGGGAGGAGAAGGAGGTAACTCATATTTGGGTGAACTTCAACACAACCACAAACTGAACCCAGGACCAAATCCAAGGAGATCCCACATTGGATTTACAAGCCATTCACTGGCTACTGCATTACCAAATAAAATTACCAACTCGAGGACAGCAGTCCTGGAGTACTTTTAAGCAGAAGGAACACAGAGCATGTAAGCAGCTGGAGCCCACCCATGTCAGCTCTCCAAAGCCACAGTGACAGGGGAGCTGTCAGGGCCACAGACACCCCTCAGGACACATTCCTGGCTCCTGAGGGATTGTGCTCCATCCTGGAGCAGCTCCCAGCACCATGGTCAGACACTTGTGGGGCACAGTCAGTGCTTGAGAAAACTACAGCTGTCTGGACAGGCATGAATCATCGAGGGCAATCAAAGTTTGCTGTGCTTATTTGGATACGAGAGATGATCCATTAATCCCATGCTAATTAATCTGAAGGAAGTGCAGGCACTGACCTCCTGTGAGAGATTAAATGACAACTATATTTACCTATTTTCCTCTCTCGGTATTGACAAGTTCTGCAAACAGGCACAGAAACGCTGCCCTCAGTTCTGACCAAAGGAGATGAAACATCTCCTCCTTCCTAAAGTTATTTCCCAAAGGATTCTAGAGAATCAACTAAAACTTGTTTTCCCATTTGCCAAGCTGCCCTGGTGTCACAGGACTTTTACCTGATGAGCCTGACAAGCACTGTATGTGCTGTTTTACTTTAATTTCTTCTACCCCATGACGATTTCATACTAAGGACCTCAACCGAGTTGCTTCAGACAGGAAGCAGTTTTCGAAACTGAAAGAGGATCTGCTCCTCCAGCTGGAAGTCAGGGAGGCCACGGTACATCACACACATGCAGCAGGCTCTGAGTCAGTCCTCGCTACCTCAAACTCTGGATTCTTCTGGAATTGCACCTTTGTGTCAATAAACATTTCCTATCACACCAAAACTAACGCCGCTTCGATTACACCGATCGTCTGAACGGGAACTCGATGGGTCAGGTGTGCAGGCCACTGAGGGCAAGAAATACATCCCGCAGGCATTTGACACAATAATAATCTTGGAATAAGACACGAGTAGGAAAACGCCACATCCAAAAAGCCCACCAATATCTAACCGAAGTTTGCTAAAGAAATAAACAGCCACAATTTCAGGCAGCATCACCTTAAACTCCCAGTAACATCTCAATGTCAAATATCAAACTTATCGCGGCACAGGTTGCCGGGCTCCCATCGCCGTGACACCACAGCCCTGCCCGGCCCCGGCCCCTCGCTGCCGCCGTCCCGCTCCCCCCGGGGCCGTGCGGGGACCCGCA
>WEIV01030395.1:699578-724518 GCA_013390005.1 Calyptomena viridis
GTTGATGTAGTGGCATCTCCCCTTTTGTCGATACTAATTTGTGTTGCTAAATATGGTAAATATTATTATTAATGATACTAACAACTATCAATTAATGTGTACATACCAACAGCTAAAGTATAACGACAGTGCGGGGGTGTCTCATTGTCTCTGAGGTTATCCAAGGGCTTGGAATGAGGAGTCACCCGAGCACATCACTATTTACATTAATAACATAAATTGTGTTTTCCTTTGTAGCCTCCAGTGGCAGATTTGGACCCAGACTTGCAGAAAGGCCCGGACAGCGACTGTGACAGTGGCCAGGGCAGCTGTGAGACCACATCCCCAGGGCCCCTGGGCCAGGGCACGGCGTCCTGCCAGGACAGAGGTCTGGCACCTGTCCCTCAGCTCTTTATTACTTTCTATTTCATAAATACCTTTTAGGAAGTTGTCATTGCTTGACCTGCAGGAATCCAAATGCTTTTTGCTGTTCAGAACGTGGGCAGGCATCTCTAAATCTCTGAAAAGTGTTTTTTGAGGTGCAGAAAGAAAAATGGTGAATGGGATGTGTCTTAATTGCTTATTCTCTGTTATTATTTATTTAATATCTTTAATTCTACTCAATCTCTGTGGCTTTTGTTACTATTCAAGACAAGTTGCTATCAGTGAAGGGTTCTCAGCTTTGCCCTTTTGAAAAGGTTAAATACCTCTAGCACCAGTTTGGGTTAATTAAATCCTGCACTATGGAGAAGTGGATTTTGGACAGTTGAGCTCCAGCTGGTTTGCTGTGGATGGTGACACGTGTGGAATTTAACAGATGTGGAATTGTGGAATTTTCCTGGTTTATTTTCATGTCTTTTTTTTTTTTCAGATTCAGAGGAAGAGATTTTTGTGTGTAAAAAAGCAAAAAGCAAGAAGGTGCTGCAGGACAGTGAGAGTGAAGATGGAGGGGATACTTTGGGTGGAGACAAGGAAATTGAGGAGGAAAAGGAGAATGTTGGTGCCCAGAGGAACAAGAAATGCCACCGGATTCGCCAGGCTCTGCTGGACACTGATGACACTGGTGACCAACTGCAGATGGAAAACCTGGAAGCAGGCAGAACATCTGGCTTGGCTCAGGGGGAGCTGCAAGAGGAGAGACCCCCAAAATCTGGGAGAAAATACAGAAAACACAAACATAAACACGACGTTGAAGAAGAAACAGCAAAAAAAGCTGTTTCCAGAAGAAGGAAAGAGAAGGAGAAAAGAATGGAGTCCATTAAACAGCTGAGAAAAGAAAAGAAGGCTGGGGAAGAGGTGGGTATTTTGGCAGAAGAACTCAGGTATTTTCTCAGCTAAGTTCAATTTATTGCTGCTTGTGGTTATTCTGTTCCAATGGTTCAATGCTGTGGTGTCCACATTCCTGCAGTGCTGTGGGATCCACAGGGATCCATGGAGCACCAAACAAGTCTAACCTGCAAAGTTTAAAAATGGGATTAAATTTGCAGTTTAATCTGCAAAGGAAGTCTAAACCCTGATGCCTGATGATTTAATTATTTTATTTTTAAAATTATAATAATTATATAAAATTATAAATTAGTGATTAATTTTGAATTAACGCCAAAGAACCAAGGGGACCTTCTGGAATGAGTCACACAAATAACTTTGCTCTTCTGGGTGCAGGTGGGTGGTGAGAGGTTTCCCTTCAATGACAGTGGGTGTCTCCTGGATGACAAAGAGCTCTTTGATAATGGCTTAGAAGAGGAGGAGGAGGATGAGCCCCCCAGGGATGAAGAGTCCATAGAATCCATCCGAGCTGCAGTGAAAAACAAAATAAAAAAGTACAAGGTAACACTTGGTTGTGATACAAAATTCCTTGTAAACATACTCTTTCAAAATGACACAGGGCAGGGTTAGGTGGGATATTGGGAAGGAATCCTTCCCTGGGAGGGTGGAGAGGCCCTGAAATGGATTTCCCAGAGGATTCCCCATCCCTGGAAGTGTCCAAGGCCAGGTTGGAGCAACCGGGGATAGTGGGAGGTGTCCCTGCCCATGGCAGGGGTGGCACTGGATGGGCTTTAAGGTCCCTTCCAACCCAGACCTTTTTATAATTACTGTATTTTCATGGGGAATTTGTACCTGAGCAGGTACTAAACCTCTCTGACCATGGGGAAATTGTTCTGCTGTGGCAGAGGAGAGAACAGGCCTCAGTTTTTTGTTCTCAGAGGTGGAGGGATGTTGTCCTGGCAGGTTAAAAAGATGGTGCTGGGGTAGAAGCTTTGGAAATCTGCCATTATGTGGGGTTTGTGGTGGTTTATGAACACACTTACTGGTTTTGCTGGCCAGTGGTGGTTCTGTGCAGTTATTTTTCACTGGTTTGCCCTTGGTAGTGCCTTTGTAACAAGAGAAATTATTGCATCTTTTCTTATGCCCTGTAGAACAAAGAGTGTTTTCCTGAGGGGGAAAGCTACAAACGTGTATTTGATGAGGAGAATGAGGAGCCTGTACTAAAGGAACCAAAAAGGAAGGTGAAGAAATCTTCTTTTTAAAGCTCTGTTTTGTCCTTGTGACTCAAATGGTTTTGTCCAGTGTCCAGTTCTTTTGTTGATTTGCTATTTTAAATTTTTATTTTAAGCTGGATGCTTTATTCTGCCTCCTTTCTGTTTGAAATGGAACCATAAGCTGTTTAAGAAGTAGGGAGAGAGCCCCTTGTTTTGTTTCCTCATGTCAGAAGCCTTTCTTTTCTTCTCTCAAGGAGCGGAAAGCAGCAAGGTTAAGTAAAGAGGCCATTAAACAGCTCCACAGTGAGACCCAAAGACTTATTAGAGGTAAAGCTTACATTCCTTATATGTAGAGGGGTATAAACTGTTGAGAAATTTAGGGGAGAAATGGAAAGAATTTACCCCAAAGGTCAGAGCCTTCTCTGACCTAACATGAGTTACTGAGGGTTGAAGGGTGTGAGACCATTAGCTGTTAAAGGTATCTTTGTAACTAATGAAAATAAAGATACTTGTGATCAAATAAATGATGTTTTCAGTGTTTTCTCACCTTTCTCTGGCAGAATCATCTGTGTCTCTCCCATATCATGTGCCTGAGACCAAAACCATCCACGACTTCTACAAGCGCAGACCTCGACCAGCCTGTCAAGGAAATGCCATGGCCTTGCTCAAGTAAGGGCTGAAACCTTCCTCAGGGATTTTTTTGTAAATGTTAAGCATCTCCCAGCTTTGCTTTTAAGGATAACCAGACTTTCTTAAGCTCCTTTAATTCTGTGAACACTTGGAAATCAGTAGAGTATCACTGCTAACAAAAGACAATGCTGCACTCCTGGCACAGTGCTGCTGTTGAAGCAGTCAGGGCCCAGCAGGAGCTCAGCTGAAGGAATTTGCTCTTGCAAAGTTACTTTAATGGGGTTTAGGCTGGACCCCAACGTTTTGCTTGGACTGTGGGGTTTTTTGGGTAATGACTAATGAAATACTTAAGATATAATAGTCACAAAATCCCACAGGAATTCCATACTGTGATACTATAACTAGTACAAAGCCTTTACACTTATGTTCTCAAGTTTTCTAGATTTCTGTCCCTTACCTCTTCCTACACATTAGTGACAACAACTAGAAAATGTCTTTTTTCTCTCTGAGTTTGTTCACACAGCCATGGGTGACACATTTTTCTGCCTTTGGTAGGTCCTCTAAATACCAGCTGTCCCTCCATGAAGAGTCTGCAGCCCCTGGGAGCTTGAGCAGGGATTGCCAAGGTGGGCCAGTGGAAGGTGATCCATCAGCAGCTGCTGAACCAGAAATGAGCCTTGGCAGAGCTGTTGATGCTGCTGTGAATGAGCCTCTTGCTGCTGGAGGGAAGAACTTGCCAGAGGACTGTGCTGAGCAGCCCAGGCAGGATAATGAGGATTCCTGTGCAGTTGGGGCTGTGACAACTGAGGATAACACAGAGGAGCAGCAGCTCTCCAACTTCCTGAGCACTGACTGTGGGGAGCAAAGGGAGAGTGAAATTCCTCCAGCAGCTGGAGATGTCCTTGAGCAAAGAGGCCAAACAGCACCAGACATAGAAGGTAAAACAAACTCTCAACAAGTAGGGCCTGGATTGGTGGCACAGCCTGAAAAAGTGAGGAAGTCCAAGCTGGAAAAACTTCTTGAACTGGGAATAGACCTGTCCATCAAGCCAAGAATCTGCTCTGACAATGAATCCTTCATAAACCTCGATGAAGCTGAGTCAAATAAAGGTATCACTTGTATTGAAATCCTGAGCAGTGCTGATCTGACTTTAGCTGGAGCATCTCTGAGAAGTATTTAAGTGACAGAATAGTCAGGCACATTCACTGACCAGTGTGGATTCTCTGAGATGTGTTAAAGGAATTTGGAATTGCCTGGGAGGTTGGGCTGGAAGTGAAGTGAGGTCTTAGGGGTAAATGGTAATCAGTGGTAAGGCAATTTAATATTGCCTAATGTCAATTAAATAGAAGCTACAGCAAAAATATTCTGTAGTGTTTTATTATTAGCAAATAAAGTGGTTTTGCAAATATTTTAGTCTTAAAGACTTAATTTTTAAACTGCCTTTGGAAAAGAAAAATCTCAAGAGCTACTCTTGCTACAACTTTTAACTATCAATGCTTTTAAATGCCATCAGACTAATTTATTTAATATGCATTTAAAGAACTGGAAGCCCTGAAGGCACGTTTCTTGAAGCACACTCTGAGAACACCCAAACCCAAAGCAGAACGGGCCATAAACATGAACATTATCCGCAAGGAGACAACAGCTGATGGCAAAGAGGAGCTGAGAGCAGACGTGGTGCCAGCAGTGTTGGCTGCAGAGAGCCTGGAGGAGACAGCCCACACAAGGCCAGGTTGGTGGGAGAAGTGATGAGGTTTGAATTGAAAACACTTCTGTCTTTGTTTTCCTCTCATTCTCCTTTTCCTGGTGCTGCCCGAGGAAATACAGGTGAAGGGATCTTCAGCTGTGACATGGGTGTTTTCCCTCTCATGGATAACCTGGTTTCAATAAAAAGATCTTGGCAGACCTCTTAAATAGCAGTGCCAGTGTAGAACAGCCCCACTCAGATCTTTAAGACTCGTTCTCTGGATTTTTCATACTTCCACGAGAAGCTGTGGCTGCCCCATCCCTGGAAGTGTCCAAGGCCAGCTTGGAGCCACCTGGAATAGTGGGAGGTGGGACTGGGTGGGCTTTAAGGTCCCTTCCCACCCAGACTGTTGCTGTTCCTGCCCAGGGGAGAAGCTGCAGGCCCTCAAGGCCAAGCTGCAGGAGGCCATGAAGCTCCGCAGGACCGAGGAGCGGCAGAAGCGCCAGGCCCTGTTCAGGCTGGATAATGAGGAGGTGCTGGAGGAGGAGGAGGAGGAGGAGGAGGAGGAAGAGATGACAGATGAGTCTGAGGAAGAGGAAGAAGGTGACCATGAGGTCTGTATGCAGCACTTCTCCATAACCTCGTCAGCATCTCTGCTTCCTCTCCCCAATGCAACGTGACTTCTGTACACCCTTCACTGGGGAAATTGCAAAAAAATTGTTCCTAAAAGCTAGAAAATTGCTATAGTTGACAGTCCAAACCCTGAATGTGCCAAAAATTTTAATTTATTAATGTTTTCTTTATTTGTCTAAACGCTATTAAAACCAAATATAAGATTCTGATGCTCCTTTTCTCTTTTTCCATATCCTTGGCTTGTTCTGGCAGGGCCAAACAGGTCACCTGCCCAACCTGGGGTAGGGTTTGCCATGGCAATAACCACCATCTCTGCCATATTTGGGGATGTTTTTTAGGAGCCAGAATTTCTGCTTGATGAAGCAGAAGAAGATAATGAAGACACAGAAGATAAACACATTGAAGATGGTGATAAAGAAACTGACAGAGAATCAGTTGATGGAGAAAAGCTGGAGAAATCTGGGATCTGTGATTCTGTTCTGAAACATCCTTCAACAGAGTCTACATTGATGCTTTTTAAGGACAGCTCCTCAAAAATGGGGTAAATAAGCCAAGCTTAAAAAATGGTGACTGAGCAATTTTAAATTTGCTCAGTACATGTAAATGTTTTTATTTAAAGTGCCTTTTATGGATATTTTTGTGTGTTACCTTGGTTTATTTGCAGTTCATCCTGAACTTGTTAGCAAATACCTTTTATTTAATGAATTGCAGATATTCTCTTCCTGATGAGAAACTGGAGATGGAGGAAGCTGCAGACAAAGGACCTACCAAGTTAGGTAAAGTAGAATTATTACCTTGTGTAGCATTTTTCTTGGCACATGTGAGAGTTTCTATTTGAGGTTGGTACTCAGTGTTTCTGTTATTTAATGACTGGTTATAGACTGGTTATTTAATGACTAGTTATAGAGTGTGATTATAAAACTTTAGATTGATGAAAAAAAAATGAGAGGGCTTGAAAAATCTAGAGGAAAATAAAGTTCAAAATAATACTGGAAAAACATGAAATGTCAGAAACCAGTAAGACGAAATCTATCATGACCACAAAATAATGAATTTTTAGCAAATTATCAGCATCAAAAAATATTATATTGGGGTTTTACTGGATCACACACAAAAAAAAGAAGTCAAGGACTGTATTTTTTTATTTCCAGAGGATGATGATTCATTTTCTCTGCCAACACTGGCAAAGGACAACAGCCACAACAGCAGCTTTGAGTTCATTGGCTCCATGATCCCATCCTACCAGCCCTGCAACAAACAGGCCTCCCGGGGAGGGACCTTCTTCCCTGCAGCAGGAGGGTTCAGGTCACCCTCTCCAGGCTTCTTCAAAACCAGCTTTATCAGCTCTGCTTCCAAGGTGAGCTCCTCAGCCCTGGTCCTGTGTATTGGCACATGGACTGGTCAGTAAATGTGTTTTATCAAACCAGACAAATGCTTTGATATGAGCAAGATTCCAGAAGTGCAAACTGTCCCTGGATTTGTACTGTGTCCACATTGGGATGGATAAAAATGACATTATAGAAACTTATATTCTAAAGCATCAAAGAAAAGATGCTATAATCTGGTTTTTATATCCAAAATAGGCACACCATAAGCATGTTTTTTTTAAGTGTACTTACCTAAGTGTACTTACCTGGGCTGTGCAACAACTGATTTGTTGGAGCAATGTAGACATACTGAACTCCTGCACGCTCTTAATCCTTTAAAACAACTGAAATGTTTTATTCCATTCTTGCTTTTGAATTTAGGCTTGCAAAACAACTTAGACATTTTCATATTCCTTTGAATAGAGCTCAGGAAAGACATCTGAGCCCTCTCTTCCCATTGAAGATTCCCAGGACCTGTATAATGCCTCTCCTGAGCCCAAGAGTTTATTTCCAGGGGCTGGGGAGTCACGGTTTCAGTTTTCCCTGGAAGATGACACTCAGAGCCAGCTGCTTGATGCAGATGGGTGAGTGATGGGTGTAAAGGAGCATGTTTTGTGCATGTTCACACAAATACAATGTACAGACCAGCAAGATTTTTCTAACTTCAGCCTTTCTTTCAGGTTCTTGAATGTTGGACAACACAGGAATAAATACCAGTCCTCCAAGCATCAGCTGCCCCTGGCAAGCATGGATGAGAATGCCATGGATGCCAACATGGAGGAGTTACTGGACCTGTGCTCTGGGCAGTTCAGCAGCCAGGCTGAGCACGTGCCAAACACCAGCAGCAGCAAAAAGCAGAACATGGAAGAACTGCTCAATCTGTGTTCAGGAAAATTCGTGTCTCAGAGTATGTCCCAAACTCTCCTTTGGGCTTTGCTGCTTGCTTGGTTTAGAAGGTTTTTGCTGAGGTGCCTTCAGGTCTGGGCACTGATGTCACGTGTGGAATTTTGCCTTTGTTGGGAGCATGCACACTGTTGTTTCTAGGATGTTCTCTGACACTTTAAGAGGAGAAATAAGTTACCATCTTACTGCTTTCTGTAGCAGGTTCCCCAACATGGCCTTCTTCAGTGTCTTCCAAGGCAGAGAAGGACAGTGACATAGAAGATCCAATGGCAGAGGCTCTGGAGCTCTGTTCAGGCTCCTTTCCCACAGACAGGTTAGCACTGCTCTCCTAAAATTCACAAAACCTTTTTCTGGTACCTGTCTCATTTCACTCTTCAGGTGTTTTCTTGTTTGGCATCAATTTGCTGTCAGCAAAAATGTGGTTTGTTTTGGAGCTGAAGGGGAGGAATACTGCAGTTAATCTCTAATTGGCAGCATAAACTTTCCCACAGCTACAGTGAAGGGAAATTCCTTAACTTCCACTGGTAGTGAAAGAAATAGCAAAGAATTTCATTAAACTGAGACAAGATGGTTAAAAGTTGGACTTTAGGGGTCTGTTCTGGGAATTTGCCAAAGTGTAACCAAGTCTAAGATGGGTACTTGGAGGGTTTTACTGACTGAATTGAAAGGTGTATCCCTGACAAAAGCATAATGAGGCTTAACAAGTGGAAATGTTAGGAGGATCCAGGAGGAATTTCAGAAGGAAACACACTTGGAAATCAGTAGTTTTCCCATGGTTTCTGCAAGGGAAGGCCTGAGGTGTTAAAACATCAACACTAATGGGATTTGGGGCATTTAAAGCTAAATCCTGCTGGGAGTGTGAGGGCTCAGAGCTGCAGGGAATTGTCTGAGACCTGCTGGGAATTTTACCCTGATTTGCTGTGAAGCCTGAAAATGTGCATTTTTCCCATTTACTTTTCCCTTAGGGAAGAGGAAGAGGAGGAGCAAGAAGAACTTGGTGATTTTCAGCTTTTAACAGACGAAGATGCCTTTGCAAGTGAAGAGGTGGGAACAGCTACAGCTCCTGACTAGGAAAATTCCATTTATCTTCTTCATTTTTTAATATAACCATCAATGCAAAATATCACAACTTCCAAAACAAGCTGGTGAAACATTTTTAAGAGCAAAGTTCATTTAAAATGTCCCCTTAATATTATAATGGCTAAAATATCAGCATAGCAAATCCTCTGAAAAGTCTCTAGTGTTTGTCTGTTGATTGAGAACAGGAGAATCTGTCATTACAAAGCAATCCACTGTTAGAAATTCCTTTATTTCTGAATTTTTTTTTGTTTGACAGGATGAAAAAGATGGAGACAGTGCTGCTGAAGAAGCAGAAGTGAGTGATGAAGAGGAGGAACTGCTGAGACATAGACCAAGCTCAAAGAAAAAACTGTGAGAACATCTTTTTTTGTAAATTAATTGCCAGACAGATTAGAATATTAAATGCAGTAGAAATGTAATCTGTAAACATTCCCTCTCCAACATTAGTATCTGATATTTATATGGTCTGGGTTTTTGTATCTGGTTTTTTGCTTTAGTGCTGTCATGTTGTGTGAGTTTAACTGTGTTGCTGGTGGGTTATAGAGGGTTGCCATTATTTGCATTATAGATGGAAATTAAAAAGCCACAATGAAAGCAATGCAACATTGTTTTGACTAAAAAAAGGGGTGCAAGAGTATTGTTGCCATTCCTTGTGTCTTAGATCTCATTTGTTCTAGTAAGTAAAAAATCTAGTTGACAGTTACTACCTGGGGAAGGAATCTGTTGGATGCCAATGATTTGAGGTGCTGCATATTTACAGGCTGTGTGTGCAAGTGTGCAAGAACTCAAGGCTTGGTCTTCCCAAAAATTACATGAGAAATGACAATAAATCCTTAGGAAATGTGTTAATTTTATGTCGAAAGCTCCATTTTGCTTTGGGAAGATTTGTGTGATGATCATTCTGCTCCCAAACTGAACTCTTGTAACATTCCCTTACAGAAGACTGCAGGATTTCATGGAAGACGAGGCAGAGCTGTCAGGGAGTGATGTGGGAAGTGAGGATGAGGATGATGGTGAAGACCTGAACGAGTACGAAGAAGAGATGATCGATGAGGAGCTGCCCAGTGAGGTGGAACTAGGAAACCAAATACAGAAGTTTCACATGTCAGTGACTGCACGAGGAGCTGTGGGTGTCTGGGGGGGTCCTGGCTCTGGGGCTGAGCTGCACTGAGCTGTCCCTGTCCCTGTGCTGCCAGGAAGGCGATGCTGGACGACGACAAGCGGCAGCTCCGCCTGTACCAGGAGAGGTACCTGCTGGATGGGGACCTGCACAGCGATGGCCCGGGCAGGACCAGGAGGTTCAGATGGAAAAACATAGGTGACCTGTGACCCAGAGCTAATAAAGTAGCTCAGGAATAAATCAGGGGGTGTTTCTGGGGTTTTATTCGGTCGCGGATTTTTGCTTTGTCTGTTTGATTCATTTTTTGTTTGGGGGGGGTTTTTTTGCTGTTGTTTGCTGGTCTAAGTTTGTTAAATGGCTAACTGATTCTCCTGTTTCTTTGCCTAGATTTTGCTTCACAGATGGACTTGTTTCAGAGGGATTCAGACAACGATGAGGACAATGAGCAGTTGGATGAGACAGAAGTGAAGTGGAGGAAGGAGCGATTCGAGCGAGAGCAGTGGCTCCGTGAGCAGGTATTGCTGAGCTGCCAGGAGGGCTTGCTCAGCCTCCCTGTCATTGCTGGGTGGGAAATGGTTTGTTCTTCAAGTTAAACCTCAGTATTAGGTGAGATTTCTCAGCTGAATGTGAAGCTGGGATTACTAGAACAAGGATCTAAGAAATCGCAGTAAGCTGCTCTTACAGTAGAAAGTAAATAAAAAATGATGTATTAATTTAAATAGGACTTGGTCTGCTTAAAATAATGAAGTGTTCATTCTTAATATGAGTTTTTTTCAGTTTTACAAAGTGTCTTCTCTGTGCTACAGAGGGAAAAAAATAAAGAGCAGGAGGAGGAAGAGGAAGAAATTGGTGAAGACAGTGAATTCATGAAACTGGCAAAAAAAGTGACTGCCAAGTCCCTGCAGAAGAAAGGTGAGCTTGATTTTTATTGAAGTGACAAGCAAATAAGAGAGAGAAAAAGTTCACAAACTGACCTTTCCCTGTGTCTCTGCCAGTCAGCCCAGCAGTGGTGGCACAGGACACAACTGTGTTCCCCAGGAACCCCTTTGAAGCTTTCAGACCTGCCAGTGACAGCCAGGTGGGTAACAGCCCTGGAAAGTGGCATTTCCCAACACTGCCAAGTCAGCTGCCCCTGGATTCTGGGCATTCCTGCTTTGTAATGTAGTAATAGTTGAATAGAGAGTAGTTTTTCAATTCAGAGTGACTTACTAAACAACCTGACTTGTTCCTGTGAGTGGTTTAATGCAGCTTTTCTTTGTCCTTCAGATAAAAAATGGGTCTCTCTTGAACAGACCTAAAGCTGTGCTTCAGAAACTAGCAGCAATGTCAGATCTGAATCCAAATGCCCCTCGAAATTCAAGGAATTTTGTTTTTCATACACTTTCTCCAGAGAAGAGTGAAGACACTAAAGAGAAATCAAAACCTCAGGTAAAGATCTGGGTGGAAGGTGCTGCCAGTTGTGGATTATTTGAATACACAGGCACTGAACTCTGCCAAGAGCATTGCTGTCACACCAAATACTTCTCTCATAACTCAGAATTTAAACTGTTTGGAGATTTTGTGTGTTCTAATGTATTTTACTCCCCTCAGGTGAAGAAGAGAGGCCCCTCTGCAGAGGTAACATCAGTGGCCAAGAGGCCCAGGGTGGAGAGCACAGAGGAATCCAGCCAGAGCAGGAGCATCTTCCAGTTCCTGGAGAGCTGAATATTCCTCTTTAGGGCAGAGGTTGTGTCTCTTCTTTGCCAGTTGCAGTTTGTTCTGCCAATCTGCCAACAATCACCAGGAAGGGAAACAAATTGCTGCCACCTCATCCACAAGTTCCAGCAGTTTCCAGGCATTCCCCTTGGGTTTTTGTCAGTTCTCCATGGCAAATGGGAGCATGGAATCCACTCCTGCTTTGGAGTGAAATGCTGACTTGGCCTTTCCCAAGCATTAAGGAGAGTTACACTACTGTGGGCTGCCCTCACAGGGTATCAGTTCCACCTGGAAGTGCCATTTGTGTGACAGGTGTGACACAGAAATGCCTCTGTCACAGAATGACGTGGAAATTTAGCTGAAAGCACAAAAACTGAGGGATTTCTGCAGCTCTGGGAGAGAAAGAAGCCTTGTTGGCTGTAGCTGGACACTTGTTTACACCTGCAGCACCAAGTTTTAGCTGTGTCTTATTTTCTCTAACGTTGAGCATTTATTAAGCTTCACCTTTTAAGAAGCTCTAATTTATCTTTTAAATGTTTACTTTTTTAAAAAGATCCCAGTCTCTTCTGAGGCTCTATGAAAAGAGTTTCTTTCCTCATTTTTGTTACTGTTCATGCAGATGAATGTGTGTGTGAGGAGGGAAGAATGTGAGTAACCTGTGGGAGAGGACAAGGAGGTGTGGGGGGGTTTATTTGCTTTGGTGGGGGGGTGTGGGGTTCTTTGGTCTGGTTTGCCCAACTTCAGCCTGTCTTAAATCATCCATTCCATTGTTTTCCTGGAAGCTGCACTCATCCAGGAGAAGCCACCCATTTCTGAGCAGCCAGCAAGGAAAGGGCTGCTCTAGGAAATCAAAAGGTACCATCACTCACAACTATTCTAAATAGTGTGAGAGAAACCTGAGCCAGAGTTTCCATCATTCCTGATGTTTCTGATCCCATGTTGAACGTGTTGGAGAGCAGAGGGTGGTGCCACAGGGTCCTGCTCTGTCACCCTGAACATTCTGGGACTGGATGTCACATTGTTGAGTCTGAGCTGTAAATTTTGTACCATCGTGAGCACATGCCTGGTGTGCTGTGTGTAAAGTATTTTATTGTATATTATGTTTATAAAGAATTATGGTACTAATTGAAGTGTAAGTTTACAATAAAACGTGGTTTTAATTTTGGAGGCAGTTGGAATTAATTTACAGGAATTCACTCACTTGTATATAAGTGTGTTGGGTTTTTTCCCCCAATATTTTTGTCTATCTCTGTCTCTATTTTCATTGCTTTTGTAGCCACACCAGGCCCTTCACTAGGAACAGCTGCAATAATATTGGAATACAACAAAAACAACCCCATGTGTTTATTGGAGTGTAGATTCTCAAGTCCTCAGGTCTTCCACTTGGGTTTGCATAGAATTCTTGGCTTGAAAAATATGTTGCTTTTTTCCTGCTTCAATAGTTTTGCCTTTTTTAGTTTTTAGACAAAACTTCCTTTATCCTTGGCTTGAGGAGTGCCTGTTTCAGCTCATGCCAGCAGTTCTAATAATTAGTGTACCCAGATTGGGGATGGGAGGTTTAGGGATGAGAAACGACCTTCCCTCCTTTATTATCAGAAGTTTCTTGCAGAAAAATAACTGAAAGATGATTTCTGAACATCCAGTTAATTCCCTGTCCTGGTGTTTCACTGACCTGTAAGTTGTACTAATTTATTGGATAAAAACATTCCAAGATGCAACATTGGGCATTTTCTCTGAATTTTGCCACTAGAGAGCAGCAAGAGAATGTGCTTCCTCTGGCAAAAGGGGAAGGCAGAACCACTAAAGCTTAAACTGTCTACACTCCAGGGGAAATGCTTGCAGTTCTCCATGCTCTGGCATTGCAAAGGATTAAATTTTTAGAGAGCTAAAGTTGCTCCGTTTTTGCATTAGGAAATGGAAGCTTGAAAAGCACCTTTAGAGTGTCTGCTGAGGCCTCTCCTCAGCACATGCTTCCCATAACTATGGCTTTTGTTTTGTTTTCCCTTTGGAATTGTCCCTTTTAAATACATTTTTCTTTCAGAGCCAAGAGCAGGAAGGTGTTGGGCCTGAGAAGTTTATGAACTGGGATACACAGAATGGGAAGGTTTCTGGCTGCATTTCACCCACAACAACTTTGCAGTAGTTCAGGGTTTGGGAGGTGCTGCTGGAAGCTCTGCCCTGCACCCCAACACTTCCTTGCCTGGGAATATATTCCGTGCCATGGAATGGGAGGCTCTGAGGGAGCTGGAAGCTCAGTGGCAGGAGGGTTGAACCTTGTGCTGAGCTGCTGCCAAACTCCATCCCCAGAGCTGGGTCTGACCCTCACCTGTGCCCTTGCCCTGCTCCCATCTCCTCCCTCTGCCCTTCCTGGCTGCCACATTAACTCCCTTTCAGGTGTGGATTCAGCCTCCCCCTCCTGGCACTGCCATGAGGCTGTTCTGGTAACAGGCACCAAACTCCTCCCAGTTGCTGCTGGAAGTGCTGGGAGTGGGCTGGGAAAGGGGCTGAGGGTCCTGTGCCCAGCCCCAGCCAGGAGCTGCTCAAAGCTGGGACTCTGATCCTGGAGGTCTTTTCCAGCCTGGATGCTGTGAAAGGGCTGTGGGGCTGATCTGGGCTGAAGGAAGAGCTGCTTTCCCTTCCCTCCCTGCTTTTCTCCTGTACCTTGGGATAACTCTGAGCAGTTCCAGCCCCGAGTTGTGATGGTGACATTTGGTTCTGACTTGGTTTGTGCAGAAGTGGCTGCAGCCTGGCAGGATGTGGATTTTCAGCTGCATTGGGCAGCTCTTACAATTACATGCCCGTGCCTCAGTTTCCCTTTCCCACAGAGGGAACAGGAGCAATAAAACCTTTGGGATCCCAGCTCCCAATCCCTGACAGCACCGCAGGGCCCCCCATGAGAGCAGTGCTGCTAAAACTCACTGTTACCTGCTGAGTTGGCAGAGAGAATGAGCTTTTAGGAACCCAAATGATAATGAAGAAATTTAAAAAACGGACTTAAAAGCAGAGGGAGGAGCAGCCCTGGGTGTGTGGTAAAGGTTGACATTGCAGACACGTTTATAATCCCAGCTCCCGCCACCACGCGGCTCCTCGGGGCTCAAGGCACTCACTGAATTATGTTTTCTTTCCCTTTTTTGCCAAGAGACTGAAAGGGGGAGAGAAAAAAAACTATTTGTTTGTCTTGTCTAATTTAATTTATGTTATTTATCAAATAGACAGGTTATTTGGGAAACCAGATGGACCCAGGCTAAAATCATCTGTATTTCCAACATGTGAAAAATTATGTCGGAGTGGACACATGAAAAGCAGCGTGGGGCAGGTTTGGAGAGCACTCACCACGTGAGCTCTGCACCTCATCTGTCCTGGGCCTCTAATCAGTTGTCCCAGACCCATTATGAGGGTTAAAGGACAAAAAGACCCCCAGGCATCCATGGGGGGTGTCTTCCAGAGCAGCCATGTCATAATTATTTACCTTTTCTGGGTCTCACTCTGCTTGTTGGCCAGTGCATCCCTCCCCCAGGGATGGATGGGGTGGGGTTTGGGGTTCATATAAGCATTTTTAGCATGTGTTGGGTTTGGGAGCAGAGCATGTGATGGTTTGGATGTCTGTTTCTTGAGCTTTGGGTTCTCTTATTGGAAAAGGAGGCAGAGAGCAGCAGGGATGGCTGCAGTCAAACTGACACTGAGTAGATAATTCAAGAAATAAAGAAGTACAAGAGGAATATAATAAAAACAAGAGCCTTCTTTTCCTGACAGGTTGGACACTGTTTGCTGCTTTATTCCCCCAAACTGAGCCTGAAGCAGCTCCCCCTCACTGGACTTGCCCACACCCCAGGGCAGGATCCTGGCAGCTCAGGGGCCTTGTGGCTGTGCAGGGTCCAGACAAGATCATGACATGGAAAACAGCTCTGGGAGACCTGCAGGGCTGGGTTTAGTGGGTGACCTGTAAAGCAGGAGTTTAATTCTTTATTAACTATTAGTCATTAATGTTAATTCCAGTGCTGCATGTGCTCTATGTGGACAGATGTTCAGTCCTTGGGGGTTTTTATTTTCTCTTGTATCATCCAGAAGCCCAATTTAGGGCTGACTCCAGCTCTGCTTCTCCAGGCAGCAGAGATCTAAACCAGCTGTAATTAAGGAAAACGACATAAAAGATTGCAGTGTGGGGGGGAGGGGGGAGAAAGCAGAAATCTTACAGCTTTGCAAGAGATTAATTTTATTTTTAGCTAATATTTTTTCCTCTGCTCCTCAGGGCTGTTTTCATGCAACACACTCTGTGCTGCTTCCCTTGCAGTGGCCCATTGATTTTCAATATTTGATGGTTTTGGTGCACATGTGGTGATGGGGATCAGTGTCCAAGGGGCACATTCATGTGTGTCCTTGCACCCACCTGGCACCACACAACCCCCAGTGGGATGAGGATCCCTCTGCCACGGGGATGCTGCACAAAGCCTGGGATTCTGCTCTATCCCAGCACAGCTGCCTGTGCCAGGCAGGGCTCAGCCCCCAGGTCCCAGCTGGAGGGTGACATGTGCCAGCCCTGCAGCACCTTCCTGCACTGCCCAATTTCCAGCTGCCACTTCACGGACACTCATTTCAGTGGAGGAAGAAGAATTAACCACAGAGGTGGTGCTTCCACATTCCTACTTTATGTGGAGCCTAAAGGAGGGCTTTGAAACCCCCCAATCTTTCCCAGTTAAACACCAGACAGAGAAAAAAAGGCTTTTCCTTCCTCCCTCCTCCTCCTCCTCAGCGAGCCTGGCTGGGAATGTGACATCTGGGAGCTGCCACTCGGGCTGGCTTTGTCCCAGTCTCAGCTCCAGGCTGGCAGCGTGGTGGGATGGGATATTGCTGTGGTTCACCCACAGGCTGAGGTGCCTCAAAGAGCCACCCCACAGCAGCAGCCTCTCTCTAGGGCATCCCCACAGGTTTTGGCATCCAGGACATTTCCCATCCCAGCTCCTGCATCTCCTGCAGGACACACATCCCAACTCCACAGCTCCAGTGCAGGCACCACATCCAGCCACGGATGTAAGAAGATAATTAAAGCAGCAGGCAATTAAACCCCCATGTGGTCCCCATTTCACGATGCTCTCGGTACAAAGCTCCGAGTGAGGCATCCGGGATGAGCTCACAGCAGAGCTGGGCTGGGTTTGGTGGCCTTCACTCCACCTACGGATTTGTGTGGGATCTCTGGGATGACATGAGCCCCAAAGTATGAAAACAGCTCCCGAGGTGTCCCTGCAGCCCCAGCCCGACCTCCCATCATGGTGCTGGTGGTGACCACAGCTCCATCCCTAGAGCTGTGCCACAGTGACCACGGGGTGGTTTTAATTCAAAATGCAGGGACTTGGCAGCAAGACCCTCACCCAAAATTCACCAGGGCCACTAACAAGGGCACAAGGTGCTCCCCAGTGATGGGGAAGGAGGGGACATCACTCCCCAGTCCCCCCCCAGTCCCACGGGCTCTGGGGGTGGAGGTGGCTGAGCCGGGGTTGCCGGGAGCCACGTGCACATCCTGCGAGGGGAAGAGCCCTGCTCCCAACATCTGCTTGGCGTTTGTTTGTCTTTCATTCCCATTCCTGCCCTGCCTCCCCCTCCGCTTTCATCCCTCCATCTGCACAGGCCTAAAAATAGGGCCGTGGCCGGACTTGGTCTGTGCCTCATCAGCCCGTCGGGACTTCAGTGTGCTCCCGTTTCTGGGCGGCTGAGGGGGGGACAGGACCTGCCAGTGTCCCTCCAGTGTCACTTTCCTGCTAAGTGGCACCGTTGGGGCCCCAGCACCCCCTGACTTTTGCCCCAGCCACTGTTTGGTGCTCCCAGCCCAAAATGCTCCATCCTGGGCATGGGGGGGCTCGGGCTGAGCCTCATGTCAGCCCCTGCACGGCCCCACTGCTGTGCCTGGGGTCGGGGTGACACCAACTGCAAAGGTGCCCATGTGGCAGAAGAAGAGCAGAGGGGTCTCCACAAACCCCTGGTTCCTGCAACCCCCAAAATTGCCCGGGGTGAAGAAATGGGGCCACAGGGACACCCCCCACCTGACTGGGGCTGCAGTGGGACTGGATTCTGCCACCTGGGCTGTTCCAGGGGTCCCTGTGTGCTGCTCAGGGGGTCCCTGTGCCTCTCTCTGCCCAGGCAGGCTCAGCCCCTGAGTCCCTCCCAGGCACGGAGCAGGGCGAGCATCACTTCACCGTGTCCCCGTGTCCCCCCCGCCCCTTCCCCAAGTGGCTATGAATAAATCATTGTTTTATTAAAGAGAAGCAGCTGCTTTTTTTCTTCTCCCTTTTTTTTTTGACACCCCATCCGTACCCACGCGAGCCCTTTGGCACATGCTCGAACGCCAAAGCCCCATTGAGGGCCCCCGGAGCATAGCAATTGATACACAGAGATCCCCAAATCCTATTCAGGCCCCGCTTTTCTGCACGAGCAGCCTCTAAACAGCTCATTCACTGCTCTTTTTGTCGCCGGGGTTAAGTGGTTAAGTGTGTGTGGATCCCATAAAAGGCCTTTACTCCATGAAAAGCTATATTTACATTGTAATCACCAAAGAACTGTTTAGGCAGTCAATAGTGGGGCAGGATGGCGGGGGCTCGGCGATGTGTCCTTCACCTCTCCCGCTGAGCCCCCCGGAGCAGGACTTTTGTGGGATTACGTCCCCCCACACCAGCTGCCAGGGGCTGCAGGAGCCTGGGCTCTTTGTCTGGACATGGAGCTGGGGAGAGCCCAGGCTCCCAACCCAGCATCCTGCATCCCGACAGGGATGTCACCCTGGGGTCCTGCTGAGCACTGGTGGCCTGGGATGGCCCTGCAGTCTCAGCTGAGCTGGTGCCAGGGTGCTTGTGGCCATGAAGGCCCCTGGTTGAGCCCATCCCGGCATCACTGGGAGGTTTAGGTTGGATATTAGGAAGAGGTTCTCCCCCCCAGAGGGTGGTCAAGCATTGAACCCCAGGGTTGGTCACAGCCCTGATCCTTCCAGAGCTCCAGGAGTGTTTGGACAGGGTGGGATTGTTGGGGTGTCCTGGGCAGAGTGGGACTCAATGATGCTTGTGAATCCTTTCCAACTCAGGATATTCTATGATTCTACTCTGTGATTAACCAACCTCACAGCATCACCCACCAGGGCCTCCCCAGTATCCCGTGAGTGAAGTGTGAGCTAAAATTGTATCACCTTAACAAGATTAATTGAGCACAGCCAAGAATGGCAAAAGTTAAATTAATTCACGGAGAGCAAGGCAAGGGCTTCCCTTTCCACCAGCAGCAATTTCCATGTAATCAATTAGATGATGTTCCAACTGATATCCCTGTCGGGGAATGAGGACTGTGCCTCCTCTCCCCACGAAGGAGTGAATATTCACAACGGCAGCTCTTGCAGAGTAAATACGGGAGAATCCCCCCATATTCCCTGGAAACCCCCACGGGGTGTGTCCAGGAGGGATTAGCACTGAGGTGGCCAGTGGGAATGGGATGCTGCACCCCAGCAGGCATTGGGATGGGGATGGAAGTGGGGTTGGGAATGAGGCTGAAGATGGAGGTGAGGATGAGATAGAGATGGAGATGGGAATGGGAATGGGCTTGGGCTTTTCCTGGTGCCTCCTGCGAGCTTTGAAATACAAGTTTAGAGGATGTTGTACTCCATCCTCTTGCTTGATGGGAATTGGAATTACAAGGCTGAACAGGCTGGTTAAGTGGAGGAGATGACCTTCCCGGTGGGCAAAACCCCCCATGGACGGGCTCTCTGCTCCAGCACGGCCTGAGGGCTGATATTCCCAGGAGAGGAGCTGGCACACGGTGCCTGGTGCCCTGTGTGTCCCTGTGCCGTGCCCTGCGCTGGCAGCACCACGGATCTTTCCAGCACCACGGCTGGAGCCTGTGGCACCAGCGCCGGTCCCGGCCCTGCCGTGCTGAGCCATTCACATCATCCCAGGGTTTTGTTTTCGGCTCCCGCCTGGATTTTTCAAAGGCTCTGGAGCAGCGAGTGCCCTTCCTCCCCCGGCCGGCGCACATTGTTCGAATTAGTGCCTAAATGAAAGGATATTGTTGGTTCCTGTGGGGAGATAATAACCTCGGTAGCGGAGGGAATTTCACCCATGCAGAGAGAATTTGCCGGGCTGTTCCCGCCAGCAGAGCCCCTCGCCGGGGTCCGTCTCGCTGGGACAATGGCTGATGGGAACGGATCCGCCAGGAAGCAAGGATTTATCCTGGCATGCCGCTTTAATTGCCGAAAACTCTGCTTTCTGACCTCAAAAACGTGCCACTGCTCCCCGTCCAGCACGGGGGCACCTGTGGCACAGCCTGGGCATAGCTGGGATTGGCACTGAAAAGCAGTGGCTGCCTGCTCACACCTTGCCCATGGAAAAGTGACCCTGTGCCCAAATTCCCATGGGATTTTGATTTCCCCTCTTGCTTCCCATCCCTCTGCCTTCTCCCATGTGTTAAGAGGGATGTAAAACCCTCACAGTGCAATGGAAGAGGATGACAGAGAATGGAAAATGAACCCAAGCCTGGAATCCTGGTGTTTCTATTTGTATTAAAACGTGGAGGATTTAAAGCATATAGAAAATGTCCTTTTCAGCCCCAAAGGCACCATTTTTCTGCTGGAGGGACCCTGGCCAGAACCAAGTGGCTCCTGGTGCCTCCCTGGGCTGGCATGTGCTGCCTCAGTGGTTGTCACCACCGTCCCCACTATGGTGTGGCAGGTGCTGGTGGCACCATGGAGCTCACAGGGACATGGGGACAAGTGCAGTGACACCCTGATGGTGCCAGGGCAGGAGGGCACGGGGTGGTGGGAGCCTCCACAGGACCCCAGTCCTCACAGCCTGTGCTGGCCAGGTGGGCACCCTGCATGCCAAGCCCACATCCTGCCATCCCACCTGGCTGCAACCTGGACCATTATTTAATTGTACATCCCAAATTTTAATTTTTTCAGCCAGTTTTTCTCTGATTGAATTTTTAACAGATGTTTTGACTTGTTATAGGTGAAGGAAAAATAACTCAGAGTGTTTCTTGATTAGAGCTCGTTCAAAGTTCTCCAGTGGAGTCGTTTCCACATCAGAAAATCCTGACTATGTGCAATCAAACATTTAATTTCCACGGACGCAATATCAGAGGATTCCTTCAGGTTAGAATCTGTTACAGTTATTAATCAAAGCAGTGCAGCTGAAACGAAACCTTTTATTGAATGTTGTGACAAAGGGATAAATTAAAGCATTTCTGGAATGTATCAGATTTGGGTCCAAGACTGAAATTTCAAAATCCTGAAGTTTTTCTGTGTTATGAGGTCCAAATGTGGAGCCTTTCTGTGTCAGGGCAAGTGTGCAGCAGTTGAGGGTGGTGGGAGCCACGGGCCCATCACGATGCCATCAGCAGGGAGTGGTGGGGAGACAATTCCATCCACTGCAGAGCTCCTTGGCCGGAGCAGATTTGGGGATCCCGAGGCCAGATTTGGGGACCCATCCTGCAGTGCTGGGAGGTGACACCGAGGGGCAAAGCCACACAGAGGCACCGGCTGTGTCAGAGGGAGCCCGACCCTCCCCCTTCCTCTCCATTTCCCAAACAATTTCCTAATCAGAGTTTTCTGTCTGGAGTTTATTAGTGATTCACAGGCCAAGAGGAAACGGTGATTTTTGGGTCCTGCTCTGATGGAAGGGGTGGAGTCGGCAGCGATATTCCCTCCACTGGGCTCCCCTTCCTCCACCTCCTCCTCCTCCTCCTCCCCTGGTGCCACCCAAGGGCTGGTCCGTGGGGCTGGGACCCGTTGTGGGGAGCAGGCTCTGACCTCCAGTTCCCTGCAAACGGTCTGGGCTCCTCGAGATTCCCAGATCCGCTGAAATCCAATCTGGCTGCAGATTCCTGGCATTTTTCACTAAACACGATGCACCTACAACTGCTTTTGATTCTGATTGAAGTAGAATGTGGGTTACAGGTAGAAGTCAGGCAGTGGGACCTGCTGGGAGCAGGAGAGTGGGGTCACCCTGGTCTGGCCCCTTCTGCCCCTCCCCCCGACCTTCCAGTTTTCTCCAGTAAACCCAGTGGGAAATACAGATGATGGGATGCTGCATGAGAGAGGGATGGGAATGCAGATGGAGATGGGGACAGGGATGAGGATGGAGCCAGGACAGGGATGGGGCTGGGCTGGCAGTGGTGTTTCTCCCCTCCAGGCCTGCAGCTTTTCCAGCCCCTCTCCAGAGAGGGACGCCAGCACTTGTACAGCCTGGGGTTGCTTTTCTTTCTCTCAGCCTACAAAAATGCCCAGAATCTATAAAAATAAGAGCACTGTTTTTAAATTTTGCGAGGCCAAACCCTTTATAGCATCACCCTCCTCCTCCCTCCATCAGCAGGAACGGCCAGCACTCCCCACTTGAGGTTTTCCAGCCCCAGCCCTGCAGTCACAGGGCAGTGTGGTGGTGCCAGTGGCTCCTGTTCCCATTGGCAATGTCACACCTGAAGCCTCAACCACGGGAAGCCCCTCACAGGGATGTCCACGGTCCACAGTGTCTCCCACGGCTCTGACTCGATGCTCAGCCCTGATTTCTGCTGGCTGTGGGGAGAGCTGCTCCCCCGGGATCCTCCCAGAGCCCCCCCCGGTATTTACCCGAATGTGTTTACAATTACAGGGAATGCCAGGGAAGGCAGAGCGCCGTGGCCAGCGAGTCAGCGGCGGGGCAGTGCGGGCTGGAGGTCAGCACACTGTTTACTTTAATTTCTCTGAGAGCTTTTTGGGAGATTTCCCTCCTCCATTATTAAACTCAGATGAGCCGCTGGGGAGGTTAGGTCGCATGTGGTTCAGGGCACTTTTGTAATTTTTTTTTTTTTTTATTTGCAATGTTTCACCCTTAACTCTTTCGGGACGAGTTCCCTGTCTCAGCACTGAGGTCCTGGGATGAGCCTGCTGGTGGGATGGTGGCTCCTGGGTGACCCAAAAAGAGCTGGTGCCAGAGCACTCATGGCATGAGGGCATCCATGTAAAAACACCCCAGGAGCACTGGGAGGGTCGGGTTGGCTCTCGGGAAAAGGTTCTCCCCCCAGAGGGTGGGTGGGCACTGACCAGGCTCCCCAGGGCAGTGGGCACAGCCCCCAGGCTGCCAGAGCTCCAGAACATTTGGACAATGCTCTCAGGCACAGGGTGGATTCTCAGGGTGCCCTGTGCAGGGGGCACAAGGACTGCATCCTGCACCCACCTGCTCCTGCACCCCCAGCTCCCCACAAGGGCAGGGGGTCCCTGTCCCATCCCGACTGGGTGGGTTTGAACTCCAGTGCCTCTGTCACTGCAGAGGGGTCGGGCACTGGCCACGGCCTCGACACGGAGCCGACGTCATGTGGGCACAGGGCCAAGCGCCAGGGCTTCTTCTGGGACCAATTTTGTTCAAAGCCTGTGGCACGTTGCTTTGGTTAGTGGGATGTGCAGCAGACGAGGAGCAGACGGCGGTTTCCCCGTGCTGGGCAAGCACAGAGAGAGGGCAGCCAGGCCCTGGGACTGAAGGACTGTTGCCACCGTGGCCAGTGCTGTGTTCCTGTCTCCTGTGTGTCCCTGTGACAGTGCCAGGTGTCTGCTGGTGCAAGGTCCCAGCAGCCATGGAAGTCCCATGGGTGCAAAGGGGCTCCTGCCCAGGACAGGCACGAGCCCAGGGAAGGGCACTGCACCCAGGCCCCAGGAAACTGCCTTGGTGGAAAAATCTGGTGTCACTGCCTTCTGGAGAGGCTCTGTGAGGTCACTCCAACACCCCTCTGCCCTCCAAGCTCAGGATCCCCAGCTCCAAACCCCCAGCACAGCAGGTCCTGTGCTCAGCCTTCTGAAATTATTTTTAATTTCCTGAAGGGAGAGCTTTTAATTTATTTCTGGAACAAAGTAGGCAAAGAGGAGAGGAAGATGACTCTGAAATCCATTACTAAGCCCCCTCCACCTCCAAACCTTCCCTTTCCCACTGTCTAAACCAGAGACAGAAAAGGCCTGTTTGGGATGTGCCTCTTGATAAACCAGGGAGAAGGTCCCTGAATGGATCAAAATTCCATCTGTGCTCTCAGTAACAAACATTTCACTCTGAGTTCAGGCCACGATGGGAACGAACCCAGAGCAGCACAAAGCAAAGGCTCAGCTCAAGGCAAAGGCTGAGCTGAGCCCATTGTGTGCCCAAACTCCTGCTTCTGTCCTGCCCATTCCCAGACGCCTGAGTCAGCTCCTGCCTTTCCTGTGTGACGGGAAGGGTTTGTTTCTTTAATCCCAGGCTTCCTCTGGAGCTGCAGACCAAGTGTCCCAGTTACAGCTCTCATTTTGCCCCTCTGATTGCTCCTCCATGAAGGTGTCAAAGCCAGGAGCAGGAGAGGCTGCTGAGGGGCCTGTCAGGCTGATGGGAAATTAAAACAACTTATCACTTATAAGTGATACTCCACTGCTCCAAACCCTTGCAATGTCGTAAGGGAACATCTGCTCTCAGCGTGTCTCTCCCACATCCCACCTCCAACAGTCCAGAGCTTTTAAGAGGATCTTTGTCCACCCTGAAAGCACCTTCATTCCCTCCTTCTTCCCCNTGTCGTAAGGAAACATCTGCTCTCAGCGTGTCTCTCCCACATCCCACCTCCAACAGTCCAGAGCTTTTAAGAGGATCTTTGTCCACCCTGAAAGCACCTTCATTCCCTCCTTCTTCCCCCTTGGGTGGGAGGTGATGTGCCCAGGGTGGGCTTGTGCTGTGGAGCCCATAGGACAATGGTGCTGTGCTTGTGTCACATCTATCCCAGAGCTCCCATGGGATGGTGAAGGCCACACTGGGTGGACCCGTCAGGAGATGGGAACATCCCTGCAGCTCTGTGGGTGATGGAGAGTCTGTGGCACCAGTTGCCCCCATTGTGGCTTCCAGCCCCACAAAGCCTCTTTATCTCCCAAAACGCTCCCGGTGCTTCATGTGACCCCTGTGCTGGGCTGGAGCTTGTGGGAACTGTTTGATGTTCCTGAGCCTTTTGCTTTCCCAGCGTGGAAATCCCAGCTCTGGGCAAAGGGAATAAAGAACCCACTGAGCACCCGGCACCCGCATCCCACATCCCCCATCCCCAGGGGACCTGCTGAGCCTCACGGGACCCACGGCCCGGTGGGAAGGAGACAGTGTGTCCCAAACCATCCGCTCTGCCCGTGTCGGGGTGCACCCACCAGCACCCACCCGGCGCCGGGCTGTGGGTGCTGGAGGCCTCCGGCTCCTTCCCCTGACACGGGTGGGAGTTCTCCTCTTTCCCCCCGAGTCCGAGCGGACACGGGTGAGAGTTTCCCGAGGGATGCTGTGGGTGCACATGGACCCATAGGGACACACACAGTCACGACGGCCCCAGGGCGGGCGGCACCGGGGGGCACCGGGCAGGGCCGGGCGGCACCGCGAGTGGCCGC
>WEIV01030395.1:724600-756672 GCA_013390005.1 Calyptomena viridis
GATCTGGGAGGGCTCTGCGGGGCAGGGATGCTGCTCGGCTCGGCCCCCCCGGTCCGCGCATCCCCCCCCGGCTGAGCCGCCCGGCCCCGCGCCCGCGGGGGGGAAGCGCTTCCATGGGGGGCAGCCCTTCTGTGGGGTGCAGCGCTTTTACAGGGGTGTCACCCAGCCCTAGACCGAGCAGCCGGCAGTGTGAGGGGGCTGCAGGGCGGGGGTCCCGGGTTGCCAGGCCTCCGGCAGCACCCTGAGCTGGGCAGGGGGTGCCTGCCCTGCTCCTGCTGCTGTCCGGGGTCAGACCGGGACACCCGATGCGTTCCTTCATGGGAATCTGTGAGCGGGTCCTTGTGGGAGAGAGCGCGGAGAGCGGCTTTTGATGCCCGTGACCCGGCAAGGAACACTGGGATGGATAACCTTTCCTTTCTGGGCCCAGTCTGCTCCCAGTCCTGCAGAGGAAGCCAAGTGGGGTAACTGGTTTGGGCGCTGGCACAGGCCAGCCCCCTGCCCAACGCAGGGTTGATGGCAGAGGTTGTGCAGAGGAGCCCAGGCAGTCTCACCTGCTCAAGTACATTTTATTACTGTTGGAAAATCAGCTCCTTCCAAGCACACTTCTACCGGCATGGAATCAACTGCCACAGCCCAAACACTGCTGGAGCCGCGTCCCTCTGCCCCACGGTGCCCTCCAGCACCTCCCAAGGGAGGCCATGGGGTTGGGCTGGAGCTCGAAGGGAGGAGAGATGGGTGGGAAGTGCCTTTTTGAACTTCTGGATCAGGTGGAAAGTTGCTCCTGGATGGGCGGCATCCCTGCCCATGCAGGGGGTTGGAATTAGATGATCTTTAAGGTCCTGTCTGTGATTCCATGACGTTGCCTGGGGACCCGCTGAGAGCAGTGACCAAACACTCAGGAAGGCTGAGCCCATGGTGGGGCCAGTGGCTTTAAAGAGGTAAATAAAGGAAGAGAATGTTTTCCCCAGCTGTAGCTGCCCGAGCTCCAGCCGTGCCAGCCCATGTGCCCGCAGGCAGGTCACGGTTCCGTGTCTCTCTTGCAGGCAGGACACCGGTGAGATGTTTGCCCTCTGCCCGGCAAACGCCCCGTTCCGGCAGGGCCGGGGGGCCCCGGCGCTGGGCACGGCCATCCCGGGGGCCGGCCATGGGCAGGACTCCAACTCCAACTTTGTGGGAGACGTGTGTGACAGCAACGAGAACTGGAGCCGGGCAGCGCCGGGGTCCCTGCAGGAGGAGGGCTCCAGCCTGAGCGAAAACACCGCAAATCCGTCCGATAATCTGCTGTTATTAATGCAGAGACAGATGGTGCAGGGCCGGCTTAGGGACACCGCCCTGGGCCCGGGCGCCGCGCGGGGGCTGCTCCCCGAGCAGGGGGTGCGCAGCCCCCCCGAGGGAGCCGAGGTCGGAGGGGCCGGGGGCCAAAACGCCGCCGAGGAGGCGGCCGGGGGATGTGTCAAAGCCCCGGGTTCCCCCGCAGAGGACAAGGGCTATGCCAGCAGCTCCCTCAGCATCGACAGCCCCGACAGCGCCTGCAGCAGCACCTGGGACCCTCCTGCCTCTGCCCCCCGAGCCGGGAGCCCCCCCCAGCCAGGGCCATCCGAGCCCGAGCCAGAGACCCTCTTCCCGGAGCTGGTGGAGGCCGTGCAGCACCTCCAGGACAAGGAGCGCTTCAAGGAGCAGGAGAAGGAGAAGCACCACATCCAGCTGGTGATGTACCGGCGCCTGGCCCTGCTGCGCTGGATCCACGGCCTCCAGCAGAAAGTGGTGGACCAGCAGAACCGGTTGCAGGAGAGTTTCGACACCATCCTGGATAACCGCAAGGAGCTCATCCGCTGCATGCAGCAGGGCCCGGCCTGCCTGGCTGCCACGGCCACCCCTGGCCCCTGAGGTGCCACCCCTGAGGTGCCACCCCTGAGGTGCCACCAGCACTGCCTGGCCCAGCCCTCACCCCCTGGCTGGTGTGGCGTTGGCTGGTGGCATCTCTGTCCTCTGCAGAGTGCTCACAGGGCCCTTGGGTGCCCATCCTGCCCTTCCCATCTGTCTCCAACATCCCCAAGCCAAGAGTCCCCAAACATTCATCTCCATTTTCCTTCTGCGTGGGAATTCACTGGGTCCTGCACCAGTGTCCCCACTGGTCTGGGGACAGGGCAGCACTGGGCTGGGGACAGGGCAGCACTGGGCTGGGTCAGCCTCAGGATCCTGGGGTTTGCTGAGCCCGGGGTGACCAGGCTCATCTTTAAATCTGACCTTGTCCTTTGTATGAGCCTGGCTGAGCCTGGCATGGGCTGTGCAGGAGCCACAGGGCAGGGAGGGCCTCAGGGCAGCGAAGCTTCTAAACCTACCTGGGCAAAGCACTTGGGCATGTGCTCCATCCCCACATCCCACCTGCACCAGTGTCCCCAGTCTGCACAGCCCAGACACTGGTAAATGTTGCTCGTTGGTGAGAGTGAAGTGTCCTGGGCTGTGAGAGAGAAAAAAGTCGTTCTGAAAAGAGACCTCAGAATGCTGAAAAGTAAATTTAAGTGTCAAATGATCGAAAGCCAATATGTTTTTAGTGTCAGTGTTAGAGAAGAGTTGATTTAGGTCTGTGTGTGTCTGCATGTCTGTCTGTCACGGACGATGCTTTAACACTGCATGATCCCAAAGCTGCTCATGAACTTGTGCTGTTGGTGTTTAGATTAATTTATCATTTGAGAGCTAAGAGTATTTTTTCCTAACCTGCATTTTATCCAGTGAGGGCTGCACACAGAACCCAAAGAAAAGTTGTCTTAACTAGAGATGGAAAAGGAGCTGCTGTGTGTGTTTGCTGTGCTTTGCTGCATGATTATAAGACACATATTCCATTTAAGTGCTGATGTGGAGGAGCAGCAGTGGGCAGCAAGGGCTCACCCAGAGGGATTTGTACTCCCTGTCCTGCTCCAGGGCACTAATTCCATTTCTCATCTGCAAAAGGAGGGTGATGAGGGATTGCAGAGCTGCTGTGTCCCCTCAGCCAAACTGCTGCCAGTGGGTAAAGTGAGGAGATCCACAAAACTCCACTTCCAAAAAGGACATTTTGGTCACTAAGGGGACACTCAAATCAACCTGTGCCAGCACTGGAGGATTCTGGCAGCAGCCACAAGGCTCGTGCTGCTCTCACCACCTTCCTACTCACATCCAGTGCCTGCTGCCTCTGCCATATCCCAGACCTGTGATCATGGGCATGTTGCACACCTTAATAAAAGCCTTGGAGCTGAAGGAGCTGAGTCCTGGCTGGATTTGTCCCTTTATTTCTCTTCCCAGTCAGGGTTGGGAGTGGCTGTCCCATGCTCACCTCAGGGGCTGGAGCATCCGTGGGCAGGAGCACGGGCAAACAGCAGGTGGAGGGGACAGGTCCTGGCACATTCCTCCCATCCCTGCATCCCTCTGCCACCACTGGCAATTCACCCATGCTCAATTTTTCAAAATCTTTTAAAAAACTGGAGTGTGTTGCTCCCCCGTGGAGCAGCAGGGAGCTGGTGCTGGGGTGCAGTGGGGGTGCAGGATTTACCCTGTGCCCCAGGAGAGTGTGGCTGGAACCAGGGGATCCAGATTCCCACCCCCCTGCCCTGTGGCCCCACTGATGGGGAGGGCTGGGGGCAGCTCTGGGTGATGGGGGTGGCAGATAACAACACCTGAGCGCTGACCCAAAGGTGACTTTGCCTCAGGCCTCGCAGAGATTAACTAGAGATGAAAAAACGAGGCTGTAGCAGCCCTTTGAACCTTCTCTCACCTTTTTCCCCCCCCTTTCCTGCTTCTCCTTTCCAGCCTCTAAGTCTGTGGGAATTCTGGGATGCAGTAGTCCATGTACTGACACAGCAAGGCATGAAGGGCAGAGCGGCTGCATTTTTCCATCCTTATCCATGCCCTGCAGCTGGGGCTGTGGGGAGGTTTGGTGCAGCCTTTGGGGGTTCCATAGGATGTGGGGTGTTCCAGCCCATTTCTCACCTCCTCCAGTTTCCATGGAGCCCATTCTCCAGCAGGTTTGGGGGAACATGAGCCCTCCCAGCCCCGCAGCGAGACCGAGCATTCTCTGTTTATCTTGGTCAAATGCTTTACACAAATAATTATTTCCAAGGTAAATATTGTGAAAATCCAGATTATTTGCTCAAGAAATGAAAGAATAACTGTGGGAGCACATCAAAGAGGTGGATCTGCTCTGGCAGCAAGAGGCTTCCTCCCTGGTTATTGGGAGCCTGATGCTCCTGCCCCAGGACCCTGCTGGAGATGGCCAGGGCTGATTTGTAAAATCAACTTCAGACAGAGCTTTTCCATCCCCAGCTCCGGTGCCCAAATGAGTTTGGGAATTAATTAAAAGCCCAACCAACTGCAGGGGGGAAAATAATAAAGACATGAAACACTGCAGGGCTGAGCCATCTTAGGGGGGGCCAGGGCCCCACTCTGCCCCTGGCACCCACCCCTGGGCCACTGTGGCCCTGCATCCCCCACTCAGCCCCCTGTGGGTGCAGTCTGGATGGGATGGATGCCATGGGCAGGAACCAGCACAGGGATGGGCACAGGACCCCGTGCCAGGGGTGTCCCCACCCTCAGGGGCTGCAGAGCCTTGGTAAATAAGGGCCTGGATTCTCACTTCACAGATGGATAATTCTGCTCTCAGAGGAGATGCTCCAGCTCCAAACTCCCCCGGGTTGGTGGGAATACCAGGCATTGCTGGTGGGATTGGGATCCAGCCACCATGCCAGGCAGAAGTGGGGAGCCACGCTGGGGCTCCCCCCTGGCACGGGGGGATCTGAGCTACAGACCCCGTGGCATCCAAGCTGGAATTCCTGTGCTGAGCCAATAGCCCTTGGGTTTTTAAGGTCTCCTCTGCAAGTTTATTGTTATTATTATATCAAATCCCTGGGACACTGGGTTGGTTTTACTGCACAAAGCAAGATTTGGCAAATGTTGCCTTGCTTTGAAAGTTAAAATAATGGCATTAAACCAAAATCAAGTCTTTATGAAGCTTTGGAGGGAAATATTTTACCTTGTAATTGGAATCCGCTCTAACCCTTTCCAGTACTTTGTGGGCTTAAAAAAAATCTTTACAAATAAAATTGAATGATGTGGTAACTGATTCCATGAAAGTACAAAAGAAAATTAATCATCTCAGGCCATGAACATCCAGAGATCCAGAGTGGGACACACTTAAAGCAACCCAGCATCCCTTGTTTGTTGTGCCTTGGAGACTTGCAGATCCCACGTTTGGTTTACAGCAGGAAAAGGGCTTTTCTTGCTCTCGGCTGGGAGGGTGAGCCCAGCCAGGGCTGCTCTCCTCACCCCAAATGTCACATCCCAGGGAGTGTCCCATGTGGTGAGGGGTCCCACACCCCTGGGCTCCCCCGGGATGCCACTGTCACTGTCCCTTCCTGCTGCTCCCCAGAGCAGGGAGGAGTGGGGCTGTCTGGAGAGTTGAGTTCAGCCCTTATAGGATCCATATGTGCCGCCGTGCTGGGAGCACCTGCCACTGCCTGGGAGGTCCAGGAGGGTGGTGGGGAGCAGCAGGGGCTCTGTCTCCCTGCAGGGAGATGCCCCTTGCCCATCCTGGCTCCCTTCTCCTGCAGCCCTGGGTAAGTGGCACCGAGCAGTGGGAACTGGAGGGCAGGAGGCAGATCCTGGGAGTCCGTGTGTGACCCTGAGCCTTGGTGCATCCCTCCTTTTCCAGCAGCATCTCACTCAACTGATGTTTTATATTTCATTTTAGCTGCCTCACACTGGTAGAATAAATACAGAATAAATCCAGCCACCTCCTGCTTGAAACAGCAGGGCAGCACTGATGCCAAAAGCTTGGGTTGGACGAGGGAAGGCGGGGTTGGGAATACCAAGATCTTCCCCACACCTGCACTGCTGAGATGTCAGGACACATTGCAAGCCCTGCTGCTCTTCCAGGGCACTTTTGAATCCTCGGGGTGCATTAAAATCTGGGCACCATCCCAGCATGACCCCTGCCTGGAGCACAGCTGCCCCTCCACAGCCAGAGCTGGACCTCGCAGGGACGTGACCCCACTTGGCAGGAGCATCCTCCTTGCCCTGGCTTGGATGGCTCATTTTCCAGGACCTGTTTCCTGCTCGCCCTTTCCAGTGGTGTGGGGATGGGCAGGACCCGGAGTGCCGGGCTCTGCCTCGGTATCTGATGGAAACGCGGTTTGAGCCTCCCTTCTTTAATGATTCTCTTTGAAATGTTGTTGCTTCCGCACATCCCCCTTCAGGGTAGAATATTAAGCAAGAGCAACTCGGCTGGAAATTCAGATTGTTTTTGTGTATGTTTTCATTTACATTTTAATGACAGAGGACTCACAGCAATCGGGCTGTTTGCACCATGGCTCTGCCAAGGAAAAGGGGGGAAAAGTCACCTGCCACCACCTCACCTTTGCCCTCCACAAATGGCACCAGGAGCTGGGAATCGCCAACTTCTGGGGTGGAAAAGCTCTTTTTACCTTTCTCCTGCCCAGGCAGGTGGGAGTGAAGTAAGAAAAGGGCTCTTGGGCCCCTTGCAGGGTTTTGCCTGGGTACAGCACTGAGGGGCGGGTGCACGGAGTGTTTTGGTGCAGGGGAAGGGGATGTTGTGTGAAGGAGGGAGCAGATGGATGCTCTCCATTTGGAATGGTTGGATGCTGAGACCAAGGGTGCTGATGCTGCTCCAGGAGGTGACTGCACCTGCAAGAGGAGGGGAAAAGGGGTCCCAGGTGTGGGGGACCTCACCCCTGCCATGGGCAGAGGTCAGGGGGAGTTTTCCCTGTGACACGAGCCCCATCCCAGGAACCAGCACCTCAGTGCCTGGGAACCAACTCAGCGCCTCAGCAGCAGCCCATGGCTCTTTGGATGAGGATCCAGGCCTCCCAGAGAAAACAGCTGGGAGTAAAGATCACTGGAAGAGAAGCAATAAACTCTCGGTTATTCTTCTGCCAGGGAGGCCAATCGAGCTGCAAAGAGTGCCCCAAGGGCAGCCGTACATCATTATTTCCTCGTGTGGTTCCGGGTGATGTAGTGGCTGTCTCACTGGGGGGAATGCCTTCCTGGTTTTCAGCATCAGCACTGGAATATCTGGAGCCCTGCAAGCATGGGGTTGAATCCCAGAAGCCTCGATACTGCACTTTATTCCTCCAAGGGGACAATAATCCGGGTGCTGCACACATGGCCTGTCCAGGAGCATTTGATTGAGGGCTAAAAACAAAGGTTCAGCTCGGTTGGCCAAGAAACCCCAACGCAGCTCCCTGGCCTCTCTGTGGGGGTCTGCCAGCTCCTCCTGGCTGGGATGGGGGACATGATGTCCCAGGGGCTGCTGCACATTAGGATGGGGCTGGGGGCTGCCAAGGATGGGCTGCAGCTTCATAATACACGTGGGATCACTGCCATCCTCTGCAGACAGGAACCCCTGGGACCAGGCTCAGGCCAGGGGAAGCAGTGGACCCCGGTCCAGCCACCAAGTTCCCCTTGGGCCACTGGAAGTGGAGGAAGGCTCAGGTCAGGGTGGTGGAGGGAGGCTTCCAGCTTATCTATGTTTGGATTCAAACTGAAGTGCCTGGCTTGGCTGCATTCACAGGCTCTATCTGTGTTTTCCATCCTGGAATCTCCATTTTCTTCTATCCTGCCTTAGTTTCTCTGCTCTGGACAGGGCCAGAGGCAGGAGGCAGCTTCCAGCTCCCAGTCATGGATGGAGGCTGCATTTTGTACTAGAGCAAAACAACAAAGAAATGCATTTGGGTTATTTTAAATCCATTGAGGGCTCAGCTCATTTTGTTTTGCCTTCCCAAAGCCTCCTTCCCCCACAGCTCCAGCCCTGCCCTGTGAGTGGCACCATCTGTATTTCCACGTTTGAGTGGTGCTGGTGGGAGCAGCGGCACCGTGGCTGTGCCAGGATCTGAACACTGGATCCCATCCCCACACTGGCCCTTTCATCTCCTGAGCTGGGGCAGATTTGATTTCTCGAGCCATCCGAAAACTTCCCAGCGTGAGGAGATCCAAGCTGACTTTCCATCTCCTTTGTTTTATCCGGGAGGGTGAGGAGGGGGACACAGAGCCAGCACAGGGCAGGCACATCCCGGCAAACCCACCGGAACCCCGGAGAAATGGAAACTTCTTAAAAATTCATGAAAATCGAGGAATACAAAGCCGAATTAGGAGAAGCCAGTAGTGTTGGGGTGAGTCTGTTTGGTGTTGATACTGTGTAGAATTAAGCCACACTGGTCTTTCTTGTGGCCAGAGGGTAGGAAAAGGGCTCCCAGTGGAGAGGACCCAGCCCGGCGCTGGCGGTGCTGAGCAGGGATTGATAACCCGGCACAGGGGGCTCTGACGGATCCTGCTCCAGGCCCAAAAGCTGCATTTATCCCAGCGATAGCAGCAGAGCCAGAGCTGTGGGCCTTGGGGGGAAAAACGGCTTAAAAACCCATCCTTCATTCATCAGGCAGCTGAGACAGAGAGGGGGAGGAGGGGGAGGCAAAAATGATGGAGAACAAATTAAGAGTTGGAGGGAACGTGGAGGAGCTGCTGTGCCCTGGACAAGGGGCTCAGCCCTGCCCAGACTCTCACCCCCAGAGTCAGCAGTGGACAGGAGCCTGGGTGGGGGGTACCCACCCCATTCCATCCCTGGACAGGAATCCCAGCTGGGGATATCACTTCCCAGTCCCCAAATAACACCTCTCTTCAATCCTGGAGCCACCCATTGCAGGTGATGGTGGTGAGGGTGGGCAGCAGTGGATGCAGAGGCCTGGGGTCCCCTTTCCCAGCACACCATTCCAACAGCGGGAATTTTACAGGCAGAGGAACAGGGAGAGAAGGTTCACCAGTCACTTATGAACAAATAATGCAGTGTGACAGCACAGGACTGCAAGGGGCTGTGAGGGACTGCAGAGACCCCTGCACAGAGAGAAACCCACCATGTGGAGGGAATGTGCCCAGCAGTGAGGGCAGAGACCTGCCAAAGCAGGGATCAGGGTGGGCAGGCAGCAGACAGGGAGCAGGGGGTCTTGGGGCTCGAGGTGCTCGTGGCTCAAATTCTCCTGCCTGCCATGGGGCATTTTCTGCTCCACCCACAGCCCCCAGCTCCTTGGAACATGTGGGCAGCTGGCCATGGAAAACTTTCCGAAGGACTCAGTTTGGTTGCACACTGGAAGAAAACCAAGTTTTAAAACCTTGAACACTTGATGAACTAGTTCTTGTTCCCTGGCCAACCCCAGTTCTGTGCCCATCAACTGCGGGGCCAGAAGGGACCATGACACGAATGGAATTTGACATCTTACCCAGCACAGGCCAAGGAAACTCACCCAGAACCTTCTCCACCAGCCCCACAGTTTCTGACAGCAGTGTTGCATCTGGGAAAGCATCCATTGGCTCTGCAGTGACAAATGAGGCCATGGGAACAGAAATTAACTTCTCACACCCTCCCAGGCACAGTGTGGGGAGAACTATGGCTGGTTTAAGTGCAAATGTAGTATCCTCCTCCCTATTCCTCTTTATGGATATCTAAAGTACATTCAGAAACCTGTTGGGCCCTGGGGAAGACCCTTTCTGGATTCTGGGAATGGCTGTTTGCAGCCCATGGGGGTCACCCAATGGCCACACTGGTCACCCAAGCCAGGGGCAGAAGTGCCACCACCCCACTTCTCCCTGCTGCTGGGGAGTCCCCTGCCACGTTGCTCAGAGGGGTCCAAAGCTCCAGGATCACACTGTGGAAATAATTCAAATTAGGCATGCGTGTAATTACCAATATTTTATCCAAACAGGAGGAGCTGGAACATCCCTGGGTATCTGGGGAATCATCTTGCTAGATGCAAAGCAGGAAGCCATGTGGTGGATGGGGGACAGGCTGATGCTGACCCTGCCCAGGGCTGCCCGGTGGGACAGGGGGACAAGAACTGTCCTGAGTATGTGCCACCAGCTTGGATGTCCCAGCTGTCCATCTGCTGCAACTCCTGAGAGCAAAGCCTTCATCCCCCTCCTCTGCTGTCCCTCCCTGGTATGTCATTGTGGGACAACCATGCAGACAGTGGATATGCACCTCCAAGCATCCTAAATGCTTGGAATGGCACATTCCCGTCCCATCCTGCTCATTTGCCAGCTCTTTCCAAGCCCTGTTGGAGGAGGCTGCATCCCTGCACGAGCCACCTTGCCAGAGCCTGCACCTTCCTTGGGTGTGGAGGACAAGGATGTGGCAGCTCCCAGCTTTGGGACCTGGCAGATCGAGAGGTTGAGTCCAGAGACTCTGGGGACTGGAGCCACTGGGAGAGGCATCACTCAAAACCATCCGACCTCCTCCAGGCCAGCCCCGCTCTCGTTCAGCTCTGAGCAAGTTTTCCATGCCCTGGTTTTGTTTTTCTTTGCTTGGAACCAGCCCAATCCACCAAGTTTTGCATGATTTTGTGCCTCTGGCTCCAGGCTCTCCAGCAACTCAACCTCTTGGCTCGTGCCAGACGCCTGCTGCTGGCTCCTGGTGCTGCCAAAACTGCCCCAGAGGCTGCTCGGGAGCCGCCTGCTCAAAGCCTGGGCACGAGCCTTACCCGGTGCTCGGAGCAGTCCCGTGGCTGCGGGGACGAGGTGGGGACGGAGCCCGGGGCACGGGCTCATCCCGGTGCCGTGCAGAGCGTGTCGGAGCAGGTTCCTGCAGTAAAGGTGAAACTCGCAGGGAGCTTCTCTGAAATGAAAGCAGCCCCTGGAGCGAGATTTCCTCAGGAATTACCCTGCCGATTAATCTGTCCCGTAGTCACCTGTGATAAATGAAGCGATTAAGGGGCTGACCTGCCTGTGGGGCTGTGTTTTTGGGGGTTGTGCAGGGAGAGATGTTTGGGCTCTTTACAGGCCTGGCACCTCTTAAATCCTTATCACCAGACCAGCCCTAGGATCCTGAATTAGGACTGTGGTGGGAGGAGGTCACTGGAGGCCACCCGGGGTCTGTCCCCACTCAGGGGGGACTAGGGAAATTGGGGAGGGGATGTGGAGGCTGGAGTGACCCCGTGCAGCCGGGCCTGGGGCAGGGGGCTGGGGGTGCTGCTGCTCTCAGCTGCGTTTGGTGGTCCCCGCGTGTACTGGGGGCTAATACGTGTGAAAAGCAGATTTATTTTTGCCTACGTTTCATATTCTTCACGCTCCACGGCGGGAGACAAAGGATCAGCTCTTCAATGGAGTCCTAAGAATAAACCTTAAACCTCATCAAATCCAATCCGGCAATAAAAATTGCCCGAACAAAAGGCCAGGGACGGAGGGTGGTGGCGGGGCCGTTTCCCCACGATAACAAGTTTTCACAAGACTGTTTATCCGCACAATTTGGAACGACACTTAAAATCTCTAATCCCAATAGGCATGAAAGTGCTTGTCCCGAGCAAGCAGGTGGATTGTCCCGGAGCGGCCGCGTTGCCAATGCTGCTCGGTGGCCGCGGCGGTGCCCGTGGGGGTCACGGGGAATGTGCTGAGACGGGGCAGCTGCAGCCTGAATGCTTCTCTTCAGCCTCAAAGCCTCGGCCCCTCTCCCCCGCACCCCTCTGCATCCCTCCCCCTATTCAACCCGGTTTTAAAAGGCAGCAAAATGGTTACAAGGTTTAAGGCAGAGGCGAGCAAAATGCTGCACAAAGGGAGGACAAAGGCGTGCGGCGGCCGGTCCCTAATCCAGCATTGCCCGTGGCAATGCAGCCCGGAGCGGGGCTGCGCGGATTAAACCCGCTGCCAGCGCCAGGGTTTAGCGGCAGGACTGGGGGGTGCCGAGGGCTGTCCCCCCCTCCCGGCCCACCAGAAGGGGCTTCTGCCACCAGAGCCCTCCAGGGGCTGGTGCAGGAGTTGGGATGGAGGCAGCGAGACAAAGCGGGGGCATCCTGTTCCTCATCCCTGAAGGAGCAGCACTGGTCCTCAGGCTGGTGTGGGTCCCGTGCAGGCTGGAAGTGGGATGCTGGGAGCTGACTGAGGATGTGAAGCCCCTGATGCTCTTGGCCCCAGCAGAGATGCTGAGGTTGGAGCAAGAGCCTCTGCGTCCCCAGCAGCATCTCCAACCCAAAGAAAACGTTTATTCCTCCTGTTTTTACACAAAATCCTATAAAGTGTCGATAACAAACGACGGGTGTTAAACTGCCCAACTTGAGGCCTTCCAAGGTCATGCTGTGAGACACCAGATGAGCTGCTTTCCCCTTATGGCTGCTGCCTCCAGCTCCCGACTCAGTGCCATGCCAGGAGGTGGTGCCCACATTCCCGATATAAGAATCTGTAGAGAGGTGGTGAGCTATGAGCCCTCAGGCCAACTGCTGGGACTGGGGACACTCACACCCCTTTGCCCCACACACCCCAAGACCCACAGACTGTTGGTATCTGTCACAGACTCAGCTCCCAGCACATGGTGCCCATCTTTGATTTATAGAAAACTTCCCCTGGGCCTGACACTCCCCCAGCGCCCAGCAAAGCTGCCGTCTCTCCTGTAGCATCAGAGTTATCCTCTGTCCAAAGTTGGTCTTGAAATTAAGGTAATTATTTTCGCAGTCTCGGCGTTATCTGCCGGCGCCCGGCGCGGTGCCCGCCCTGCTCGGCGGGGCTGCTAATCCCGTTAGCACCCCAGAACTATCACCGAGACAGTAACGGGGCCCGGGACAAAACCGAGCTGACATCCCTTTCGCACGTGGAAGTGAGGAGCGAGGCGTCGGAGGGTCCTTGCCGGGAAGCAGGCGGGGCTCGGGCCCCGCGGGGTGTCGAGGGTCGCGTTACGGTGACAGCGACGCGTCCCACCGGCTCCTCGCCGGCGCTCAGGGCGGGTGAGTGTCACTGCACGGCACCGAGCCGTGTCTGCGGGTGACAACGGTGGCACCCCTAATTGGCACGGCTTCCCACCCCTGCTTCCCGTGCCAGGGCACGGCCTGGCTGCGGTGAGCACCGCTGGGCTCGGGGTCGGGAGACGCCCTGGGAGCCCCCGAGGTGACTGGGATGTCCCAGGGGTGGCTGGAACATCCCAAGGAAAGGACATTATAGGACAGGTGAGAGATGTGCTGCATCCCCCTCCCCAGGGCTCAGTGTGCCGCAGTCCTTGGCTGGATGCTCCGAGGCTCCTGCTTGCTGCAAAGAGGCTTTTAATTACTGTCAGCACCCGAATCCCGCAGCAAACTGCTCCCTTCTCTCCCCAAAGAGAGGCCAGGGGCAGGTCAGGGCTTTGGGCCATTTTCAAACACAGATTTGTGATCCAAAGGGAAGGACGGAGATCCCAGGGGCACATGGTGTGCAGCGTGGCTGGTTTTTAGCCAACAGGTAACGAGGTGCGTGGGCAGCGACTCAACACTTTTCCAGAGCTGCCCAAGGCATTTCTGGCAAGGAAAAAGTTCAGAGTGAAAAATCTCTTTTCTCCACAACATCCACAGCCACTGGAACCGTGTTCGGACACACTCTGTGCCGGGCCGCCCTCTCCTTCCTTAAATAATCCGCCTTTAAAACAACCTCTATAAAAGCACAGCGAAAGCAATACTCTATTTGGCCAAGTCGTGTATTTGTTTTCTCCTCAAGTTCCCGGCAGAAATGAAAGCACTTGAATAAAGTTGAAAAAAAACCCAAAACCCAGAACCCGAAAAAACCAAAAAGCCAGACAAACAAAAAAAAAACCCAAACCCAAAAAACAACCAAGGGAAAAAAAAAGACAGTGAGGTTTTGCTTTAAATGAGCATTATTTTACAAAGCCCAGACAGACCCGCTAAGCAAATTGTGCCCATTAATATATTAACAACAGATTTTCCCTACTGCTCCTTTGGGTCCGGAGCCTGAACAGGGGCTGGTGATTAAGGCTTTTTTAATTCTAAGAGCCTCAATGACCAGGCTGGACCCGCCGTGCACCCACGGCCGCCTGCGCTGGGAGGGTGTCAGCATGACCTCAATAAAGTAGGTGACCACGGCACCTCTAATCCCCTCTTTTAATTGATTACTCTCACCCAGCCCCCGAGGCCATGAGAATGGGGGACCCACCCTCTATAGATTAGCACCCTTTAGTTTACAGATCAGCCACTTTTTCAGTCCTTTGCCCCGCAGCAATGCATGAAAATAACACTAATCTCATTAAGGACAGAAGGGAGCTCTTCAAAGTTTATTAATAATGGGAGCAGACAGGGAGAGAGTCAGGCTCTGGGTCAGATTTCAAAGCCGAGGAAGTGGCAGGAGCTTTCCAAGGGCCTGGTTTTGCCAGGAAGGAGGGGTTTTGCCATATTTCCAGCCGGGTTTGGAGGTGCTGGTGATGGCTCAGAGGAGCTCTGGGATTGCTGAGCACTTGGGACCCCCCAGATGTGGCTCACAGGGGTGGGCTCCACTCGTTTGGCTGCTCGGGGCTGCTCCAGCCTCTTTCCTTCGTTACACAGGACTGTCTCCCTTACAACCCGCAACTGAAGAATTACTTAAATGATAGCAAGATCTCGTCACCTTGAAAGAGACCTGGCAAACAAGACCTCAAACTTTAAATGCCAGAATGAAGAGGCTCACATTAAAAAACAGATTAATATTTTCAAGGCCAAAGCGGCATCCTGGCCCTGTTGTTGGTGTTTTTATCCATTTTAGATGGAATTGCAGAATTCCTCCCATTGCTGCTGGGGCCTTCCCAGTTTCTGGCTGCACCCAGCAGTGCACAGCCCCCAGACTAGCACCCCTGGCCCCAGAGGGGGCTGCGGGCTTGGCGTGTGCCAGCCGGGCAGGAAAGCAAAGGTTTTCTCACCTCTGAGCAGGACAGACCTCAGGGCTTTGCCGAATGCAAAGCTTTCTATCAGCAGGAACGGGATGAGCCCCCTGTGAAAAGATGCTTCATAGAATCTGCACCATTAATCCACTCCGTGTCCAGGTGAGCTGGGCACAGGTGAGCTGAGCACCTCGCAGACACCCTGGATTGCAGAGCAGCTGCCAAGCCCCCCCTCCACCAAGGCAGAAGGCCCCTCTCAGTGCAGGAGTCCCTATCCCTGCTGTGCTTCCCCTTGCGCTCCTTCCCCTCCTGCTGCCCAATTATCGCCCCGTTAAACTGCACAGCTGGAGGACTTTCTGCACCGCGGGTTGTGACCTCACCTGGCACCGCTGGTGTTAATGGGGGCTGCAGGATCAGTCCCCCGGCCCTGCAGAGGGCTGGGCTCCTGCAGGGACACCTCCATCTGCCCACGCTTTTGCCAGAACCTGGTACTAATTGGCAGGGGGAACTCCAAGGATGGCCTGAAATCCCTGCGGATGGTGTGAAACCCCCAGGAGCCCTGGGTCACTGAGAGCCAATGTCCATGGGGTTGGGAGCTGGAGTGGGGCACAGGCTGCCCATTGCTGCTGCCCAAAGGGGGAACAGCTCCTGGGGGCTTTGAGGGGCCGCTGGCACCGGCCTTGCTTCACCTTCCTCTTCCTCGCTATGGGGTGGGACACAAATCACCTTTCAGAGCAGTGTCTGAGGCTCTGTGAAAGCCATGAACAGGCTGTTAGACGTTATGAGAGATCCCCCAGTTTCTCCCAAGCTGCCTGAATCCCCCAACAAAGCCCATGGATTTTTAAAGCATATTCCATGTGTAGTGTCCCCAGCTGAGATGCACTTTTAGGGATGAGCCTTGATTTACTTCCCGGCTTCAAACAGGACACAACAGGACAAACGCCTTTGCAGAACTGCTGCCAGACCTGAACTCCACGTCCAGGATTTCTCAAGCATCCTGCAGGATCGGGGTGTTGGGACCCTTGTCGGCCCTTGTGGAATGCTGTAAATCCCAGGGGATTTGCAGAGTCCCAGGGACACACCTCAGCTATGAGGCTGAACCTACTGGGAGGATTTCCTCCTACTACCGAGACACGTGGGGACGGAGCATCCCGTGCCTCAGGAGTTTGAGATAAACCAAACTAACAACCCTTTGGCACATGGAAGCGAGGAGAGAAGCAGACCACAGACCACATGGGAGCTGCCCCCAAATCCACGGGCCTGAGCCAACCAGCCCCCCGACAGGGCTGGACTTTGGGATGGGTGTTTGGGGTGTAACACCAAGGGTTTGAGGAGGACTCAGGGGTAGAATGAGCAGGACTGAGTGGAAGGAGGGTCCCAGGCTTGATCCCTCCAGGCCTAACCTAATCACCATCGCTCTGCATTATTACCCTGCCTAACGCGGCATGCTTTTAAATAAAATATGCAAAGATTTCTCAAATTATTTCCCCGGGGCAAGTGCGTTTTCTATCTTCGCTCGTGCATGTTAATCTGAAAAATGCAAATTCCGCACACACCCCCATCTGTTGGGGCTCGGCCATTTATTAACTTTTTTTTTTTTTGAATGCAAAGTGTTTCTTTCTTTTATATATATATGAAAAAGCAATGAGTTTTGTTATCTCTGCCCCTATTTTATTTCATTTAGAGGAAACAGGTTTTAATGGGTAAAATATAATAATAATAAAATGGCCCTGAGGTGCTGAGGATTACGACTCACTCAGTACCAGAGTTTTAATCAGAGATTGGTGTTGGGCAGGATTACGGCTGTGAGAAGGCTGGGCCTGCTTTAAGATGAAATGCTGATGTTCAGGAAACAAGATTTACTTATTTATTTATCCAGGCTGACTTTGATACTCAGGGCTGAACCGACAGCACATCCTGAGAGACTGACAGCTCCCCTCTGGCTTCCCTGGGCTAAGAGTTGTCCCTGTCCCCGTCCCCATCACCTGCCTGGGGCTCACAGTCCCAGACTCCCGTGAGCAGCGCCCTCATCTCCATCGTTAGGGCTCCTTTGCAAAATCATTAAAAACATCAAGAAAAAGCAACCACGTACAAAAAACAGGGGGAAGGAGGACCCCGGCGCGGTGTTTTCCGTGACAAGAACCCGATGTGACAGAGCTCCGCGTGCTGAGCGTAATTGGCAGCCTCTGCCCAGGACAGTCCATGGACAAAGTTGCTCCAGGACGATGATGCCCCGTCCCTGTGCCCGCGGGTCCCACGGCGGGAGGGAAACGGGGACCGCGGCTCCGGCACGGCCGCCGTGGGGAACATCAGCCTCCACCTGAGTAATGAGACAAAACCCAGGGAAAACACACATGAAAAGGAAGGCAACGAGAAACTCTTAGGAAATAAGATCAAAGTCCTGCTTTCAAAAATGTTGTCCTGCAGCTACGAAGAAAACCCAGATCGCCCTAATTGCGGCAGCCGCGCGCTCGGCGCAGTGCGGGAGTGGGGGATGAGCTGGGGGGACCCCGAGGTCTCAACACCCGGCTGGGAGGGGCAGGAACACCAGGGCTATGCTGGATTTGCTGGGTTTATTTTTGCGTTACTCCTGTCCCTGTTCCCATAGAGCTCAGGAGTGATGTGCAAATGGGGACTGTGGTTCTGGTCCTCGTGTGAAGGAGCAGAGGGAAGCTGCTGGTTTGGGACACATTGTATATTGCATTTAATACAATTGTATTAAAATTATTTTCTCTAGACATGTGAAAGAGAAATGTTGGATAAAGCTGATGCCAAGTGTTTGGATGTGGTTAGAGAGTAGGTTCATGTATGCAAAATGGTTACAAGGGAGAACTGAAAAGGAGCTGCCCAGATCCACGGGGGAAAAAAGTCTCACTTTTGTAAAACTGCAAAGAAACTTCAGAACTGAGGCTCTCCCAGGTTCCCAACTTCCATAACAAGTGACAGAGGGAGCCCAGGCAGTGGGGGCTGGGGATACCCAGATATTCTGGGGCACTCTGGACAGAGGAGACCTGCTGGCCTGGGCTGGCTCTTGCCACCCTCCTGTTTATTAACATGTTGAGGGCACAAATCGGCTCTTTAGACAGACACTGCGGGCACCGTGATGGATTCGCCAGTGGATTCGCCTCCTGTCATCCTGTTTCGGCAGTTGCTCCCCGTCCCTCCCTCTGCCGCCTCCCCACAGCACCCTGGCCCTCCAGCACCTGAGCAGCCGCCAGTCTCGAGGGGACACGGGGATCTGGGAGTCACAGCCCCAATCCCCCCAACCCCCCCAATGGGTGCAGAGCAGCCGTGTCCCTGCTGCAGCACAGGGAAGCAGCTGGCTGGCCCTTTAAAGCCTTTTTTTCCCTCTCTTGTTAAAAGATGTCTGGGAGGGGAGCTGCCAATCTGAAAAATGATCCTTCCTTTTTTCCATTTTCTTCCTTCTCTCCTTCTAGCTCGTGCTCATCTGTTCAGGTGAACCTCAGGCACATTCATTAAATCTCTGTCTTTGACACCTCAGCTGCTTTGGAGCCCTGGGCAGCTCTTTCTCTTTTCTTTCCATGTTTTTTTCCCGTTCCCCATCTCCGAGCCCGCCTGATCAGCACACTGAGGCAGCGAGAGCGAGCTGCAGAATCCTTAACGAAGCACAACTCCGTGGGTGAGGTGCTGAGTGGCTGCTTTTGGGGAGGGTGCTGGGGGCACCTGCTGTGCCTGCCTGGGGACAGGGAGCAGCGGGGCACTGTAAGGTGCCACCAGTGGCGCCGGGTGGCACAGAGGGGAGATGAACACGGTGACAGCACAGCCTGCACCCAGCCAGCGCCCCGGGGCCACGGCCAGGAGCCAAAGGCTTGGCTCACTCTGCTGTCCCCAGTCCCACTAAATCCTGTTACTCCATGCAGGAGTGTCTTTCCCGCTCCCACCCAGTCCTTGCCTCTCCCATAAGTCTTATCCTGCCAGGGAGGCACCAATGGCTCATCCCGCTTCAGATTTGCCATTTGGCCAAGAGGGACAGAGCCCATCTCCAGCTGCACATTTGTAGCTGCCTCTGGATTGGCTTCTGATGCCGAGTGGGGCTGGAGCAGGGAGATAACCCACCCGGCTGCCACTGGGAAGGATTTGGCCTCAGCTGTGCTGGCCCTGTGCGGGTGCCCCACCGGCTGCTCCCAGCCCTGGGAAGCCACAACGTGAAGGAGGAGGGGGATGAGATGCTCTCCATGGCCTTTGCACGTGGGATGAGGGGTGGCCATGGGACAGAGCGAAGGGACAGGAGCAGGAAGAGTCCCTTTGGGAGAGGCAGAGCCCTGGGGAGGAGGAGGGCAGGAGGGCTGAGGATGGACCTCGGGAGGGCACGTGTCTGAATCCCAGCTCTCCCTGGCAAGCGGCGCTTGTGCCCGGGGCACAGCAGGGCACTGTGTCCTGCGGGAAGGGACAGCCCGGTGTGGAGGATGGGACTGAGCAGTGCGTGGCTCCGGGAGGCTCAGCGGGACTGGGGCTGTAAAGCTGTGAATTCCTGCAGAGTTTTGTTAACGGGATCGGCGCACAGCCTGGTGCCCTGCTCCGAATTAATTATCTGCTGACACGATTTCGCTTCTTTCCCTTTGTGTTATTTTAATTAACAGAGATCTCCTCCAAGCAAGCCAGCTGTCATGTAAATTGTAAAACTGTCAGCATGTACAGGAACTTAACAGGGACTGGAAGAAAGCCTTGCACAAAGGGATGTGCTACTTTCCCTTTCTGGTTTTCCTTCTTTTTTTTTTTTTTTTTTTTTAAATTTGGCACATTTGTAAAGTTAAAAAACCCCAAGTGTCAAGACCAGGGTGTGGCAACAGATAAAGGCCAGCTTTTACTTTAGATCCATTTCCCGAGGCAAAGGTGAAGGACAGAGGTGCTGCCCACGTACTTTGGATCAGGATCACTTGCATATCCCTGCAGCCCAGCCGTTCCTCCCAGCTCCCTTTCCCTCCATCCACGCAGGCTGCAGGTAGGATGAGACCTACTGCAGGAAGGGCTCAGCACTAAGCTGGGCAAAAGGAAACATCGGTGGCTTTGATATAATTAATCTGGTCTGTGTCCACCGCGGATTTCCCCCACATTCATCCTGAACTTGGTGCATCCCTGTGTGCTGAAGGCCAGCTGCCGGGCTGGCACCGGCTCTCTGCTCCTGCACCATTTAGACTTGAGATTTTTAACTAAGAGCTGAAATCAGCCAGTTCTTCCCGAGATCAGGCTCTGCAAACAAGCAAAACCGTGTTAATGGGCCCCATATGTCTTTGGTTAAAAGCTGCTCCAGCAGCAAGAGCAGCAGATGCAGAACGGAGCGTGCGGAGCCGGAGGTACGGCGGGAGTTCATGCGAGGATACTCCGTGGACATCCCATCTCCCCTGAACATGAGCAGAAGCCTATGGTAACCCTGCAGCAATCAATTAATAAATGTTTAGGCAAGTCAATGAAGGTTAGCAAGGCCCTGGCTCAACGGGAAGCTCAGGGAGGACAGCGGGAAGCAGGGATGCTCTGGAGCAGTGGATGGCTCCGGTAAATGTTGGGGCAGCAGGACATCAAGGGAGGAGATGTGCCAGGGCAGCCGGGGGTCTCTGCACTTGGTGGGATCTCACAAGGCCAGGGAGCAGGAGGGATGCTCACCAAACCTGTTCCCTGCAGAGGAACCCCTCAGGCACCCCCAGGCTTTAAAGAGGTCCATGTTTTTCTCCCTGCCTCATTTTGGGAGATCAACAGCCTGAGAAGAGCCTGGATTTTCTGTAGTAGGATTTTTGTGCACATGTCATCCCTGTGGGCTACAAACCTGGGCTATGTTTGGATGAGGACTGTGCTACTTAATTCCATTTCCTCCCTTCCTCATCACAAATTATTTTCATTGTCCTTTGAGAACAAAACAAAAAGACTCCAAACCACATTTTGCTGAAGAAGGAGAGATTCTCTTTCCCAGCAGCAGCCAGGGATAAAAGCCTGGAGACAGCTGAGCAAGCTGCAGCATTAAAGCCCAAATGCTGAGCTTATCCAGAGAGCACAGCCAAGCTGTGAGGGTCCAGCCTGATGCCGAAGGTTCTGGTTTTCCAGGGGCTGGGATCTGCTGATCGCATATGGAGGTTCCCTCTCGGCCCTGTTTGCATGCCAGGCATGCTGCTTGTCCACTGAAACAAATGACCTTGAGCAGCGCTGTGGGTCAATAAAATAATTTGCCAACTGATCCATCTTCTGTGGCAAACAGATGAATCAACTCCGGCTCCCTGGGCTGTTTTATGTACGGATGGGAGAGCCGTGAAGTTAAAATAACGTGTGCGGCCACATCCATCTCTGTGCAGTGAAAGGATGGCTCCAAGTGAATAAAGTTGTGTATTTCAAGATGGAAAAAACCAATCTCTGCCTCTCCCAACATGGCTTTGTGAGGTGGGTGCTGTTCCCCAGGACAACGTGGTGCAGGATGCCCTTTCCATGGAGGAGCATCATGTCCCCCCATTCCCACTTTCCTGCTATCTCCTCCAGCAGCTCTACCGTCCCGACCTGTTCCTGATGGCTTCTCCTGGACATCAGCCCCCAGACAACCCTTGGCCACCCTGTCCTTGTCACCACCTTGTTTCTCCACGAAGAACTGAGCAAAGGTTCCAGTTTCAGCCCCACAAAGGTGACTCACAGTCGGGAGCTGGAGCACCGTGGGAGGCAGACTCAGCTTTTACTGGTCTCCAGTGCAGCAAAGCACTAAAAGCAATTAAGAAATGGCCATTTCCACCATGGCAACACATCCTCCTGCAGCACTGGCTGGGGGTGGGAAGGAGCCAGAGCCACCGGGGCCGGGCTGCGACTGCCGGAGAGCGCAGCAAACTGGGGCACTCGGAGGGAGCAGAAAGGCCCCGAGGCAGCCTGTGCTCACTGAGCCCCTAATCACACCGAGGTGATTAATGCCCTTCTGCTCCCGTGAGCCGCTGCTCCGCTCCCGTGCTGCCCTGGCTCAGCCCTGCTGCCTCGGCAGGTCCCACACCGGCGGGCACCAGGCGCTCGGCTCTGCAGGGAGAGCGCTCGGCTTTCCTGGTGCTGAAAGCAGGGATGGAGCCGGCAGAGCAGGGAAAGGGCAGGGCAGAGCGAACCCAAGGACTCATCCTTGGCTGTGAAACAGTCTGTGAATTAACGGCTGTTCCCAGGAGAGGGGGTTTTGTTGCTTTTCGTGGCAGAGCATCCCAGCACTGCAGTTGTCAGAATCCCAGGGATGAGGCTTAGCCCCGGCTCCTGCCTCATGAGTGTTGCTCAGAAAGGCTGGAGCTGCCCCGTATCCATCTCTTTGCAGATCAATACAATGCGTGTGTTGCAAAGAAAGTGGGGTTTGGGGGCAGGACATAGCCCAAATTTAAGCTCAGGAGCTCCCCAGGGAGTTGCATCCCAGGTTTCAGTGCTGAGGTAGTTTGTGGGGATAAAAATCCCCTGTTCCCTGCTGCTCTAGATGCTTATTTTCCAAGTCCTTTATTAAAATCGCTGATACAAACAGAATTTTGTAGGAGGCCCCTACAGCTCCTGTGAGCAGGAGGAGGGTGCTGGTGAGCTCCTTGTGCCAGAGAGAAGCCTGGTGCCCAGACTCCTCCTTTCACAGCAGGAATACAGAGCTGGGAGTAGAAAGAGGGAGTCCTGGAGTCCAGCACTTGCTGATCCCAACACTTCTTCTTGGAAGATGCAGGAGTGATCCCTCTCTGCTCTCCCATAGCAAGGGCTGAGTTACCTGGCCGTGCTCCCCCAGCTCCCCACCACAGGTTAACAGGTCCAGGCACAGCTCAGGCAGATTAGGCGCAGTTCAGCCAGGTTAGGCACAGCTCAGCAGCAGTAAATAATGTCAGTGAGCGGGAGCGAGTGGCCGTGCTCATTACGGGGAGGTGAGAGGTCACGGTTTGCCTGTCTCAGAGGTTAACAAACCCTGCGCAGCCACCCCGAGGGCACAGGAGCCGGACATCAGAGATAAAAGAGCTGCTCAGAGGCCTCAGAAAAACGGCGTAAAATGGGGTCCCTTCCACAGGGCCATGGGAAGCACCTCGTGCCCCGGCAGCCTCACAGCACGCTCCTCTTCCACGCACCAGGCAGGGCTGGCTCCGCACCGGCATCGCTGCAGGGCACTTCCTGCGAGCCATTAAAGCACGTTGGGTAATTAATACCTTCCATGCATGAGGAAAAATGAAAGGCAGGTGGGAGGAGGAGGGAAGGGGAGCAGGGAGGAGGCAGCTCCATTTTGAGAGACGTCAGGGCGGTTTTTCCTTGGCGTGTTGTTATAATTTGGAGGCTCCCGCGTGCTGCGGCTTTCACACCTCTCAGACATTGTTCACAGCCCGATTCCAGCACCACGATGCTGTTGGACTGTGCAGCATCCATGGTCCTTGCTGGAGCAGCTCATCATCCCCCAGGACTGTAGGATGAGCTGGGGCTTCCCCACACTCCTGTCTCAGCACCAAGGCGGCTCCTCCAAACCCCCTCCATGAATCAGGGTTACAGCAAAGGCCCCTCAGTGCTAAAGAAAGCTCCCTTTCAGCACCTTAAATACAGTTTCTTAACAAACAAAATGTTTATTTTCTGAATAATACTAATAAAAAGGAAAGAATTCCAGCCTCAGGGCATGCAGTGGGATGGCTGTGAGCTCATTGGAGCGTGTGTCCATTACCGTCCGCGCTCAGACCCCGCCGCAGCCCCGGCGCTTTATTCCGGGAGAGTGACTGACAGACCCTGATCGATGCTGATTTGGGTCTTAAATAAACACATTGGCCCCGGTTTGCCGGGAAAAGCGAGGTGCCAGCATCTGGCTGTCAGGCAGAGAGAGGCAAACTTTGCCAAACGGGCATTTCTTTGCCATGTATTTCCCTTCTTTGTCATGTGTTTCCCTTCTCTCAGCACCGTGCCATGGGAGTCGGGCAGAAACTGGGGTGGGGCAGTCAGGAAGGTTTAAGGACCGAGGTTATTTTGCATTTTTCTCCTTTGTCTTATGTTTTCTGGAGACAGAAAAACAGAGTTCAAGTATTCAAAGAGAACTGGGCTGTTAAAAACCAGCAGATCTCACTGGTGACCGATCAAGCCATCGAGCAGGGAAAGGTGCTTCACTGCTGTCAAGAGAAAAGCCCTTTGATAATTTGCTGAGCTGTGGTAATTCACATCTGCAAGAGCTGTAGAGCTCCAAGAAACCCCGAGATTCTTGGAAATGTTTTGCACCAGCATCGTGGAGGTCTTAAAATTAATGGAAATGGTACCTGAGAGATAAGTGAATCAGGCTGCTGCGGGTTTGGAAAACACCACCCAGGTCTCTTTTTCCTCCTTTGAGCATGATTTTGTCCAATCCAACATACCTCCAATGCCCATTTCTTGCTTTACTGCCATGTCAGGCATCAATATTAGAATAGCAGCAGATAAAGTAGTAGCAAATAAAGTTTGCTACTGCAACACCTCACACACTTCTGTGCACCCATGTTCTGGTGGCTCCCTGTGAGGTGACTCCGTTATCTCCACATCTCTGACCCTGTGTGCCAGCAGATTCCAGCCTGGGCAGAAATGAAGGTCATAAGTTACTGAGCCAATATGGGAAAGAAATTCCAGGGGAGCAGATTTGGATTGTTTTAATTAAAGGAGAGAGGCAGGGGAAGGGGGGCAAAGCAACACTCGAGTAATCAGACATTTTCCCCTCGTGAAGATGAACGGTTTGAGGTGGGATTCAGAAGGCTGAAACTGTCTTTTTAAAGGAATGTAAAAACGTGGATGTTGAATGATTGACAAATAAAGGGCACTTTCCTTTAATTTAAATATGCTCCTAGTTTGTGCAGAATATGTTAATTTATACATTGCCTAAATAGCCAGTAGCTATTGTCTGTAAAACCACATCAGATCAGGGCAGCAGGGCAGTTAATGTACTGGCTGGATGTTATGGCTGGTCAGTGAAGCGATCCGAGCTTCCTTCCACTGGCTCCCAACCCCTAAATGGAATAGCTGAGCTGTAAAAAACTGCCAGGGGCATAAACTGAAGTTCATTCTGTCAGCCTTCAATAGGACAAGGCTCTCCTTCCCAGAAGGACCCCCCGTACCCTCGGCCCCAGCCCGGCTCCTGCTCCTCAGTGACCCCAGAGCTGTTCCCCTTCTGCTGGGGAGCCCCCCAAGCCCCCGTGCTCTCTGTAGGGGGATTCCTTGGGGTACCCACAGCCCATCCCAGGAGCTGTTCACAGCTCTGCAGGGCCTTCCCCCGACTCTGTGCTCCCCCCATGCCTCAGTTTCCCAGTGCAGGCTCTCCTGGCCCCTCAGCCCAGCTCTCCTGGGGCTTTGCTCACATCTCCTCCCTCTCAAGGTCCCAAAGCAGCTCTCGGCTTCTCCAAAATCCTTGCTTTGCTCCTGCCATGCCATGGCCTCTCTGAGGTCCTCAGAGCAGCTTCCAGTGCTTCCCAATCAGTCTTGGGGGCCCAGCTGGATTTTTAACCCTTACATTTGACAACCTCTGCCCCAAACAGGTCCTGGGTGTGATTCATCCGTGGCTGACCCGCCTTCTCCTCTGCCTTCTTGTGGAGCCACGACTTTGTCTGGTCTCTGGAGCAATTTTTAATGCAGAGAGTCTTCTAATTAACAGGATTCTGAAGTTAATTAAGACAATCTCGTTTAGATCTCTCCACGAGTGCTCACCAGGGCAATGCTGCTTCCCTGGGCTCCTCGGGAGCCTCTGCTCACCTCACAAATCACATCCCAGGGGCTCTTGTGTCCCTGGACGAGGGTCTGGGATGTCACCTTAAAGGCTGGCAGGTCTTGGAACATGTTTGTGCAAAGGACCAAATGATCAGAATTCCAGACTCCAGACACTCTGGAGCTGTGTTCCAGCCTCCCTGGGCCCTCCATTCCCTTCTTGGACAAACCCTCTGCCTCAATAGGTGACTCCTAGGGGGAAACTGCCCTCCTGCCTCCCATGTCAGCCCAAAACTGGAAACATTATGGACCCATCTTGCTTAAGAAAGGTCCATCCATTCCTGATGCCTTCCCAAAGATCAGTCTGGATTAAGTTTAGAGTGATATGATAAGTAGTAATAATACTGCTGCCTTGTCCCTAATTATTTTCAATATAATTATGTACCCTCAAGAAACCTTTTAAATAGCACACTCTCCTCAGTGCTCTGGTCCAAGGGATTCATTTGTCTCAGGGAAGAAATATTCTTGGGGCTGAATCCTTCATTAGTCTTTCCTGGAGAGGCTGTTCCTGAAGTCAGCAGGGTACGTGTGTTCCACTGGGGGATATGGGGCTGTGCCCACCACAAGAAGATTTTACAAGCCCCTCAGAATCTGGTTGTTGGCAGCACAAAGCATTTGGCAGGGAAAAAAGATCCTGGAAATCTGCTGGAAAGTGTCAGTGAAAGACTCTGGGTTTCACTGTCTTTTATCAGCTCCTCACACTTCCTTTTCTTGTGTTTTAATCCCACAGAAGTGCTGCAGCTCCGACGTGTGAAGGAAAAAGAGGGATTAGATCCCTTGGTGCTTAGCTGGATGTGAGGCTGTATTCCCCAAATGGGAAGGTGCTAAGGTGCCATTCCATCTCCCAGTGCTCTCCAAATCATACTGGGTGAGCAGGTGCAAGGCAAAAATGCATAACCATGGCATTACTGTGGTGCCCTGCCTCACCTGAGGATCACAACTGGGAGGGAACAGCAAGGCCAGTGGGTTTAGGAGGGAGGAATTAAATGCATACATTTAATTTATATGATGTACTGTCATGTGGTCCATTGTTTTTCTGAGCAAAATGACTTTTCATTCAGGGTGTGCTCGGATGGGATCCTGTCTGTGGCAGCCACATGGAATTTCCTGTAAAAACAAGACATCCATGGCTGGATTTTCCACTGTCCCAGTTACCTGCTTCCCTCCTGTCCCACCGCTGGAAGCACATCTGGGGGCTGGGATTCCCATCCATGTCCACAGCCCAAATCCATCCCGATGTGTTCCCTCCTTCCACATTCAAACCTGTGGGATGCTCAAAGCAGGATTCAGTTTGTGGGTTTTAAGCAACTGATGATCTTTTAAAGATGTATAAATGGATGCTTTCCATAATCCTGTTTTATTTACTTGCTGGCACAGTGCCTGTGAGTCCATTGGATTTTCATCCTGCAGAAACTCTTCTGTGCCTAATGGGGTGTCCTGAGTGTTCCCCTGGATTTAGGGGTTATTCCTGGTGGATGAAGCATCTGTGTAAATCACCACCTGTGTAAATTGACCCCTAGACCAGAGAACAGGAACCATGGAACCACCCAGTCTAGATCCTTGAAATCCTTTGGGGGAAAGGGAGGACTCTAACCAGGAAGTGACAGCCCAGCCCATCCCTCTCTGTACATCCCCATACACCTGCATTCCAGACTGTCCCTTCCCTGCACCTGTGTTTGAAAACCAAGGATGACTTGCCAAGGAAGTTTCCTCACTGAAATAGTTAATGAGGACTGATCCCATCCCCCAGTTTTCTCCCCCCAGCTCGCCACCCCTCTGAAAAAAAATCAGAATAATAATTAAAAGATGCCTAGAAACGCTCTTGGAAGAGCATAAATTCTGAAGATGAAAGTAAATGATTAAAATAATTAAATACTTCAAGTTGACAAGCAGAAGCAGAATCTTGCCAACGGACATTTGTCGGTAATTAGTTAATTAATCCTAACACAAATTATAAGCCATAACAAACCAGTCAGGCTGAACACAGCCGGCTGTTCGGAATTAAACTTAGAAAAAGAGGGAGTGAGAGAAAGAAGAAAGAAAAGTTTGAAGATTCTTGCAGATCTGAGGGAAGATGCTGTGCAGGAGCTCATGTTCCTGTGGGAGGAGCAGTTGGACACACGGGCTGGTTTGGTGGGGCAGGAGTTGGGACAGAGCAGGGCTGTGTTCTCACCTGGCAGGAGCACGGTGGGATGGGATGCTTGGAGCAGGGAGTACAGAGCAGGATTTGGGATTTCCACCCTTCTTCTTTGAGTAAATGTGGCACAAAGGCTTCCCAGCTCTGCTTCCCACTCTGTCCCTGCTGTAAATGTGCACTTGAGGCACATCCTTGCCAAAGGAGTGAGCTGGGATGGGCAGTCAGGGTCCCCTCAGGTTCCTGGGCAGGTGGTGACATTAATCCAGCAGTTTCTGGGAAGGGCTCCATCCTGGGGTGTTGGGAAAGGAGCTGGAAAGCAGCTGCCCATTAACACCCCAGTTTGGAAAGTGTTTCTAGGGCAGGCTGGAAAAGTGGGGTCAGTGCTTGGGAGCTGGGTCCTGCCAGGGAAACTGGGTGCAAATGACACCAGGCCACGTGTTCGGTCAGCAGGGACCTGCTGTGAGCCTGGTGTCAGCCAAATCACCGGGCACATGGGCAGGAGGGAGCCTTTGTGTGATGGGAAGAGGTTAATGAGCTGAAGGCTCGTTTCCCACCTCTGGTCACCTTGGCTCAGGTCCAATTTTCAGCCCTGGATTGAGTGAGGCCCGTGATCCACAGGCAGGACCCGGTGACTGACAGCTCATCTGTGGCTGCTCCACTGTGTTCCCAGGCTCTGAAGGGCCAGGCTTTGCCCTTCCTCCAGCGTGAAAAAGCTGTGGAACAGCCAGGAGTCAGTGTTCCTATGGAGGGGACACTGCTGGGTGACAGACCGGGCCAAGTGACAGCAGCAGTGCAGCTTAAGTGAGAGATGGGACACAGAAGTTGCAAATGGGCTTTTATCAGGAAGGAAAAGAAGGCATGAAGTGTTTCAGAAGGATAAACTGATAGCAGGGAAGTGTGACTCTCCCACAGCTCCCACACTACCAGAGGAGTTACCAGTGCCTGGCGTGCCACGTGTGTCATGTGAGGCAGAGCCAGAACATGTGAGCACACATGACCATCCCCTGGCGGGATTTACACACAGAGGAGAAAGACATTATTTACAAGACAATAAGAATTACCACTGAAGAAATGCAAGGCTCATCTCTTTTGGCCCAGACTCCCTGAGATGCCTGTGGAGCTGGTTCCTGTTTGCCATCAAACCCACCCTGAGCTCCTCTGAAGAGCCAGTTCCATCCTCATGTGCGTGAACATGTGTACGCGCGTGTTCTAAGTGTTTTGCATTATGTGAGCTCTGACCTTCAGAGGGGAACAGAAGGAATATTTTCCCCCCTGAGGCTAGAGTTGTCAGTGAAATGTCTGTCTTCCTTAATAATTTCAATCCGGGTGACAGGGGACAGGGCATTTTGCTCTGAACGAACGTACTGTAAAAACTGTCAGATAGAATTTGTCTCAAGAAGCAACATTTCTATCCATTCGGGGTCATAATTACAGGCATCTTATGACCTGTGGAGCAGCACATTTTTCTCAGCCGAAAAAAAGGAGTCCTAAAATAGGTGGTTTGGTCTTCTGCAGAGCTTTGGATTGAACCTAAATGGATTCTAACAAGCAATGGTGATCTGCAGCAGAACGCTTTCTTCGTTTGTTTGTTGGCTGTTTTTTTTTAAATCCAGGACAAACTGTGCACTGAAGTGACGTAGCAGAAGAGGGATAGAAGTTGCCATTCACTGGGCTGGAGTAATGGCCTATTTCTCCTATATCCTGTCTCCTAAGTGCCTGCCTCTCCAAATTTCCTCCACTCTGACACTGGCCAGCATCTTGTTAATGAACTGAATAAGTAACTAAATGGGTGATTAACCAAATGAGCATGACGATAATTTGATTGCACTTTCCCCACTTTTAAAGCACAGGAAATAGTAAGAAAAGTAATAATTTAGTGACCAGCAGGAATTCAAAAGAGACAGAGCCAGAGGAGCTGAGGGGAGCTTTGACTAGATGTTGCTGTCTATAAATCCCCCACAACACTGCATAAATCTCTGTTTTCCTAAATACTTAGATGCCTTGATTCATGTCTCCTCACTGGGGAAAAAACCGTGCAGCAATTTGAAGCAGCTTTTCCTTTCATGGTTTAATTTTACAGTTAGAGGTGGTTATGAAATGGATCACCTTGCTGTGCAGTTATGGGTCAAAACCACTCAAATTTGAACATAATTTTGGGGTCACCAGCCTGGGTTTGTGTAACAGACCCTGCAGTTCCTGCTGCTCCCCCACCTCACCGAGATCTGAGTGACAAACCAAAGTGGGGGAGGGAACCCAAAGTTACCACAATGGGAAGATGCTCTGCATGGCTTGGGAGGAAGAAATGGCAAAACTGTCCTTGGGCCACCCCAGCTGCTCACAGTGGATATCCCCTTCCCCATTCCAAGGAGACAATGGTGACCATGGCAGAACTGCTGGGAAGGAGCAGGGCCCCAGCTGGTCTCTGGAACATTCTCACCTGCAAAATCAATCCTCTCAGAGACACAAGTGTAAATCAGCTGATGACACTGGCAGGTTACAATCCATTTTCACCTGCACACTCCAGTGGATGCCCCGTTCTTGCCATCACAGGTGGAGGGTGAACAGCCTGCAATGAGGTGGGAGCAGGGAGCAGAGTTGCCCTTGGAGGAGGAGGGATGCCTGTGGGATTTGTGCTTCCAGGCATTGATATTGCCTGACAAGGTCAGCAGGAATGAGGATTCTTGGAAGGAGTTTTGCTGGTGTTGGGTGAGGAGGACACAGTCCTTCCACATTGACCTCAGCCTGGGAAACATCAGGAGGTGAAAGGGTCAGAGCAATTCCTTTGTGCCCCTGAAAGCCAGTGCTGAAGGGAGATGCTGACAGCCTGCTCTGCATCCCAGGAGAGCCAGGCTCAGGATTTAAATCCCATTGACAACCCCCCCACCCAGGTAGTGTCTAACACCCATCTGTCAAAACAAAGGTGTGAAAGAAAGACTGTACTTTGTTAGCTAAAACTTCAGCAAGAGCTGTTTTCTGGGGAGGGCAGAGACAGGGTTGCCCACAATCGGGGTTGCCCACAGCCCAGGCATGGGAGGAACAAGGTAAGGCTTATCCTTGCCCCTCCCAAAGGGGAATCTGTTTAAAGACACCATGTTTAGGTCCATGCACAGTCAGCTCCAGGACAGGAGTGACTGTGGAGCCCAGACAGGGAGATTAAGAGCAAAGCCCCGTGTAAGCCTTGCAGGGTTCATTCCCAGGTTGGTGATCCCAACAACATCCTCCAGCAGTGGAGAGGAGCTCAGTGAATGAAGACATTGCTATTCCTGTCCACTCCACTCCCCTGCTCTGTGATCTCCTAAATCACTTCTCCTCTCTGCGCCTTCATTTCCTGCACCTGAAATAGCAGCAACATGAGGATCCTTCTTTTCTCTGGGAAACAGGAGCTCCTGCAGGAAACCTTGTCCAGGCATTCCAGTAATTGTAACATTCTCAGCCTAGTGCAAGCACTCCCAAACTATCCCTGGAATGACAAATCCCTCCCGTGCTGCAGTTGTGCATCACACCACAGCCCCGTGTGGGCTGGGGACAGACAGAAAGCTGAGATCAGATCCCTCAGGCCAGCATTTCCCTGCCCAAGGCACCAGCAATTCACCCATGAGGGCTCAGCATCACTCTTCTGGAAGGGGAACAGGACATTGGGATCATCAAATTGGGAGACAGAGGTAGAACACGCACACCTTCCTTCTCTTCTGCCACATTTAGGGTGCTGTGTTCCCTCTAAAAGGTGTTCTGTTCTCACAGGTGGGAGTAGCCAGGCTGCTCACAGCTTCTGTTCCTGGAATAACCCCAGGGAGGCTGTGGAGCCAACACATGTGTAAATACACGTAACTGCAGTGTTGAAAATGAAACAGGCAAAGGCACATTTAATTTTAAGACATGCAGCAAGCTGGACAATTTTCCTTTAGTGGTGGAAAATATTCCCTGATTTCTGCTAGGCAGAGCTGTCCTGCTACTGTCACAGACTTGTGTCAGGAGCACCTGCACCCCAGGAAGGGGTAGGTGTGCACTGGCTGCACGTGTGTTCCTAAACAGGGAAATCCAATCTGCCAAGAAAATGCAATAATAACCTTCACATTTAATTGTACCCCCGGGCTCAATAAAAATCAACAGGGATAGTAGTTGTGGATTTTTCGTTAACCTTCTCTTAAAAAGGTCTCCAAAAATAACAGCTGAGTGAGAAGGGCTGGTTGTACATGTGGAATAAGTATGGAAATCTGTAGGGGGAAAATGTGTGTAAAACTTCAGGTTGGATCCACACAGAAAATCCTTCAGGAAAAGAAAACCTCCTGGTTTAATTTACACACGCAGCACTCGATTGAACAAGTGTTGCTACAGGCAATTGGAAAACAGTCCAAATGGTGAATTTGTTGCTTGCACGTATTTATATAGTTTCCTGGAGACAATCTGCTGTTGCTTTTTGGCATGTTTATTATTTTTTTACACCACGCTAAGGTTGTGCCCAGTTCTAATGGCACAGGGACTCTGGGTTTAGATGCAGCTGAATGTTTTCCATATGCTGGAGCATCCCGAGTTTTTTTCTCCTGGGGTTGTGTTTCGGGTGCTTTGGTGGCTCCTTTGCTCAGAGTGAGGCTGGATTTGCGGGTTGGATTAGCGGGGTTGGAT
>WEIV01030396.1:3173-33461 GCA_013390005.1 Calyptomena viridis
TCCCTCCATCCATCCATCCCTCCCTCCCTCCATCCATCCATCCCTCCATCCCTCCATCCCTCCCTCCATCTCTCCATCCCTCCATCCCTCCATCCTGAGTTGTAGGGGACAGAACTCCTGGATTTTATTCCCAAAACCTCTCCTGCTTCCAACAAACAGCCAAGTTCATCTCAAAACACCAGCACCCCTGGACTGGGATGGACTGGAGGGGGATGGAGAAGGAAATGGCATCAACTTGTTTGGGAAAACTTTGGCTGATTCATCCTAAAATTGTTAAAGGATCAAGAGCTTTTCCCAGAGCTCCCAGGAAATGCTGCTCTGCTTCAATCTGCTTTATTAATTGATTAATTTTCATTAAATCCAGGGAAAACTGCACTGAGTGGAGTGGAAATTTAAGGATCCAATCCCTTCTACCTGTATTTTCCAAAGAATTCCTGGGTTTGGGTTTATGGTTGCACAGAGTATCAGGGAAAAGGACCTTCATCTTTGAAATTAACAGGGTATTTTTTAATTTCAGCATTTTATTTCTTTATATCTCGACCTTTGTGAGGAAAATATTGTCCATCATCAAAGGATGGACAATAAAAAATGGGATCACCTGCCATTCCAAGGTGATCCAGAAGTCTGGATGACAAAGCAGGTCAAGGCCATGAAGGGATCAGTGTATCAATGGAATTGGGAGCAGGGAACGAGGGGTTCAGGTGGTATCAACACTGGGATTCCCTGCTGGGATCTCCCTGAGCTCGACCTGGAGCAGGAAGGGACATGGATTTCAGCCTGTTGAGGTGGAAGTTGCCCTGATGAATCCCAAGAATTTACAACCAGGGCTGTGCATCCCAAATTCCTGCACATCCCGATGTGCCTTGAGGAGGCAGATGAGGATCTTATGACCTATTTCTTCAGGGGTCTGGTTTAAGTGAAATCTAAGTGTCTGAGTCCTGCAGGCCCAGGCCTCTCCAGCCCCTTTGTGCTCCTGGAATCCAAGGATCAGCCCGGGAGGATGTGGGAAAGATAAATATCTCACAGCCAGTGGGGTGCTGGGTGTTGGCAGGAGCCAGGGCTGTGGAGCAGGAGCAGAAGTGCAAAGAAATCAGATAATAATTGAGGAGGAACCTTTCCAGAGTGTGTCTTGGCAGGCAGCCCCCCCTAACTTGGGGGTTCCCCTCAGCTCCTCAAATCCAGGGGCACGGCGGGATTTGGGAATGTGAGACGAGCTCTCTCCGCTTCTCCAACTCCTTCTATTCCCTCCTGCTCCCAGGCAGGTTTCCCGATGGCCTGGAAATCTCTGGGCATGCACTGGAGCTTCTATATTTGCTCTCAGCCCCTGCCAAGATTAGCAGCAGCACTCCATGGAAAAATATCCGTCAGCCGGATCTGAAGGAATGGTGTGAGGAAGTGGAGCCGTGTCAGGGCAGCACAAACACTGCAGTGTTGTAGGGAGATGGGATTTTTCCACCTTTTGTTCAGCTTATCCAGCAGAAGGCTCGGGATCCTTTGGGAATTCCTGGTTTGGGTTCCGTTTGGTTTTGGCAGGGATGGGCCAATTCCAAATGCATCCACAGGGTGGGATCATCCCAGGGAAACACCTCAGGGTTCAGGTTGGATGTTCTCCTCCAGCTGATCCAAGGTCCAGGGATTAGGGATGAGGGAAGGCTCGAGTTGATAAAGGTGGGGAATGGCCACGGATTGGACTTGGTGATCTGGGAGGGCTTTTCCAACCTCAGTGATTCCGGGATATCGGATGGCTTCATTCCAAGAAGCTGGAAAGGGGTTTCAAGGATTGAAGGAGGAGTCCCTAAGAGGCAGCAGGACGGTGGTGACACGTCCAAGTCCCTGTGAGGGGACACCAGGGACACCAGTGTGTGAGGCAGGTCCTGGGGGTGTGACAACCATTCCAGGGGGACAAAAATTCCAAGGCAAATAGTGGAGCCTGATGAGGTCTAACATCTCTGCCATGGCCTGGGAACTAGGAATTTTGGAAAAGTGGAGGGGGGGAGGCCCTGGCAAAGATTTCCCAGAGAAGCTGTGGCTGCCCCTGGATCCCTGGAAGTGTCCAAGGCCAGGTTGGATCCACCTGGGATAGTGGGAGNTCCCTCCTCACCTTAAGTCCATTCTCCCCTGTCCTGTCATTCCAGGCCCTCATGAAACTTCCCTCTCCTCTGAACAATCCCAGGCTTGGCCCTCTTAGAGCTTCCCAAAAAACACATCGAGGAGGTGAACTGAGGATCTGGGAGAAGCAGCAGCCTCTGGATAGACTGGGAAAAGGGGAATGAGTAGCTCCACACTCGGAGCCAACCATCCAAGCAGGAGCACTGACCCAGGGCCGTCGTACAGAAGCTCCTCTCCAAAATCCTGGCCCAGCTACTAAGGAAGTGATTTTCTTTCTTTCTGGGAGAATCTTAATGGATAGAGACGTTCCAGAGGGCAGGGAGCCAATTGCCACCAGGATTAACAGGCCAGGCAGAAGGGAAGGGCTCGGGAAGAACATTCCATGATTGTTCCTGCACCCACGGGAGCGGAGCGGGAGCTCAATCCTCACCTTCTTGCTTTTCTGGGAATTCAGGGAGTCTTACCCAGAACCCTCCCTGCTGCAGCTCTGCCTTGGCAAACATTCCAGTTTGGAGCTCCGTGTCCCCTGGAGTGGGTGTATTGGGAGGATTTCACTTGGAACTGCAGCATTTGGAATCCATTATTCCCTCACTCATTTCCTCTGGTTTTCCCCCGGCTTTAATGGCTCCCGTTGGATCCCTGGGCTCCCTGGTCCCATAACAGTCTGTGCTTTGGAAAATGTCATGTTCCCTCACTCTTTCCTGCTGCAGGAGCCCGTGTTTGCTTTAGCCAGGGATCCAACGGCGTCCTGGCTTGGAATGGCACGGACAGGACACAATCCTGCTGCCCCAGGTTGGCCTCAGCCTCAGCCCAAACTCCCAGGTTTCCTAAAAATGGCACTTCCAGGAGAGGATAAGGAGGTGCTGAAGCTCTGGAAAGTTTTTCCCCTTCAAAAATAGAAAGGAGGTTTATTCCTGGGGTTTCTTGGTCACCCACCGGAGAGAAACCAGAGCTGGGTGTGAGGAACGAGTTTGGGAATCATGGAATGGTTTGGGTTGGGAAGGAGCTTCAATCCCATCCAGTGCCGCCCCCTGCCATGGGCAGGGACACCTCCCACTATCCCAGGTGGATCCAACCTGGCCTTGGACACTTCCAGGGATCCAGGGGCAGCCACAGCTTCTCTGGGAATTCCATCCCAGGGCCTCCCCACCCTCCCAGCCAGGAATTCCTTCCCAGTTTCCCACCCAAAGTTGTGTTCACACAGGTTTGTCAGGATAACACACTCAGGCCTTCAGAGCTCAGTTTAATTAGTCCATTTCTATTTTCTGTTTCCATTCCATTCTCTCCTTTTATATCCAATTCCAGTCCAGTCCATTCCGTTTCATTATATTCCATTGCATTGCATTCCATTATATTCTATCCAATCCCATTCCATTCCAATCCCATTCAATTCCATTATAAGCTATGCCACTCCATTCCACTCCATTCCACTCCATTCCATGCCATTCCATTCCATTCCATTCCATTCCATTCCATTCCATTCCATTCCATTCCATTCCATTCCATTCCATTCCATTATATCCCATTCCATTATATTGTATCCTATTACATTGCATTTTATTGCATTCCATTCCATTCCAGCCCATTCCAATCTATCCCATTCCATTCCAGCCCATTCCATCTTATTCCCTTCCATCCCATTCCAATCTACCCCCTTCCATCCCATCCCCACCCCATCCTATTCCCTTCCAGCCCATTCCAGTCCATCCCATCCCATTCCATCCCACTCCATCCCCTCCCTTTCCATCCTCTAAATTAACCTGGATTTGCAGACCATGGATATTCTCCGAGACCAAAGGATCACTCCCCCCGTTTGAAATCCCCAAGGATTTTGCCATGACAGCCCTTGGAATTTTAACTGGGATGTAAACCTTGGCCTCAACTTCCAGAGGGAAGACAGGAGGGAGGGACAGAAAGGAAAAGGTTCTGTGGGCAAACTGGGATTGTGGGATACAGGTGATCCAAGTCGACCTCTTGGATCTTCCACAGGGTCACTGCCAAGTTTTTTGATGGATCTTTCCTCCTGCAGGACATCTGGGAAGGAAGGAATTCAGTGCTGGAAAAGAGGGAGGCAAAGGATTCGTTAATTCTTTTCCTCCTACGGAAAATCTTGGAGATTTTCTGGCTGGGGGGATGAACAGGGAATGGATCCTATGGAATGAGGGATCCCTGGGCTGCCAGGAAGTTCAGAACTCCAAAGGCAGGTTGGGCTTGGAGAGGAAGCTTGGAAGTTTGAGAGGGAAAACACTGAAAACAGGGAAGTTTCCCCTTTCCCAGATCTCCAAAACCTTCCTGGGGACCCAAAATATTTGTCCCACAGACAAAAAACTTCCTTGCCCAGAATTCCTGGGCAAAGGAGCCACAACTCCCCCCACCAAATACCTCGTAATAACGGGATGAAACACCTTTCCAGGCCAAATTTAAAGGATCAGAGGGAGAATCCACGTTTTGCTGCTCAGGCAAAAGGTGCGGCTGCGACAGAACGGAATATTCAGGATTTTAGGGAACAAAGCTTCAAATTCCTGATGGACTCAAGGCTTGATGCAGAGCTGTCAGAGGGGAAAGGGCACAGAGGAGTGGGAATCACATTCAGGTTAAACCCCTGAGCCCCCCAAAGTTTTCATTTGAGCTTTACAGCACAATTAAGACCAGTTTAAACTTTCACTTCTGGTGGCTTCCACCCGGGCCTGTGGTTAACCAGTGAAATTCCTGGGAACTTCTCCTGGGAATGCCATCTCTGCTCGGATGGGGAATTATCCCTCACTCTAAACAGCCCCCTTATCTTCCAATCTGCAAATTGCAGGGTCTCCCACAGAAGGAAATCTTTTATTAAGCATTTGATTTGGCTTTGCTGCAGGCAGGCAGACTAAATAAAGCCCAGCTTAGGCTGTGCACGGTGTCTGTGCCCTGCTCACATCCAAGAAACACAGACAATGCTGGTTTGCAGGGATGAAAGAATTTTAATAAAAACAAGCCATTCAAGGCCCTTGTCAACTCCTTCTGCTGGATTGTTATAAAGAATTTATTTCATTACTATAAGTGCTGTTGACTTAGTGTTGGTTTCAGCACTTGAATTCTTGGACAGCCTCAATAAAATGCTCTTTTCCAAGATAAATATATTATGCAAAGTATGACCTTCATTCTTTCCCTGAGATGTGTGGCGGCTCCAACGGCTTCCTCCTCTGGAGGAGGGTTTGGAGTTGGGATGGAGAGGAGCTTTATTTGGGTTTGACTTGATGAAGGCCCTGCAAACAAGGGAGAGCCTGTGGAAAATAAAAATAGAAAAGTTGGAGCCCGTTTGTGTCGGAGGCAGAGACAGGGAAATGTCAGCTCCGAGGGGCTGGGAGTGCTGCTCCCATGGGAATGCACATCCAGGGCTCCAAACTGCAAAGTTTTCCTCTCCCTGGCTCTGCTGGGGTAATTCCCTAAAGGTGGAACAGTTTGGGGGGGAATTTCAAGGGGGTTATCTGTGGAATGAGCAGAGGGAAAGGCTGAGAGAAGAGCGGGAGCTGCTTTTTCCACATGGAAGGAAGTGGGGAAAAGGGCCTGGAGTTCTGTCCCTTTGGTGGGACCAAAGGTAACGTTGTGCTGTGTGTCTTCCCATCCCTGGAATTCCCAGCCTGGATATCCCAGGGCCACAAAGCTTTGGCTCTGTGCCATGGGAAATGCCAAGGCCAGGAAATGCCAGAATGAAGTGGCAAAGCTCCCTGAGATCATGGAATCCAAGGCCACCACCCCCCATGTCCCCAAGTGCCACATCCACAGGGCTCTTAAGCCTTCCCAGGAATGGGGATTCCAGAGGACAATCCTGCTGGGCAAGGAATTTTCCATAATGTCCAACCTAAACCTCCCCTGGACATTTGAGGCCGTTTCTTCTTGTCCTAAAGGACGACTTGCCAATTCTCCAGGGACAAAACAATTCCTTAGATCAGAGAATATGATGGGATTTTTCCTAGGAAAAGCTGCCATTTCCTGATCCAAACCGCTGCCTATTCCGGATTCCTTTGCATTTCCTTTCACCACGGGAATCCAGCCGAGTCCTGAGAATTCCAAACAATCCCGTGTCAGCTTCTGTCATCATTCCCAAACTGTTCCAGCTCCAGGCAAACTCCCAGAGGTTCAGTTTCTCCTGCCGAGCCTGAGGCTTCCTGCCCCCCAACCTGATATTCCTGGTGAAGGAAAGGAGATGGAAAGAAGGAAAAAACTCGGAATGCTGATCCAGGATTGGATCGAGGCCCTTTGGAGCCACAGCTTTCCCTCCTCCTTGTCTTCCCATCCCTGATCCTCAGTGAGTCACCACTTCCCAGTGCCCCCCCATCCCGTCAAACGGCTCCTTCCCACATGGATTTGCTCTTCCAAAGCTCGTTTTCCCAGTTTCCCAGAAAACAGAGTGTTTTCTCTGCTTTTGTGTCACTCCCCACCCGTCAGGCTGAGCCTCTGGAAGCTCAGCTTAACTCCAGGACACACTTCAAGGCGGGAACAGAGGGAGGGAAGGGGATGATTTGATCCAACACAGGGATCGTGTCCAGTTAAAATTACAGGAAAAAGAAGTGTGGGAAGGACGCCTATGAATCAGATTTTGGCTTGGGAAGCAGCTCACACCTCCTTTCACTTCAGGAAAGAGCCACTTTGGATAACTGGGAGCGGCCACCGGGATTTTGGTTGATGTCTTCCCAAAAAAAGACCCTCCAATTATCCCTGGCAAACAAATCCAGAGCCAAGAGAGAAGCTGGTGTTGAATCACTTCAACCACTTTCTGGGAACCCTGGTTTGTGTGTGAAGGTTTCCCACCCCTGAAATCCTCCTTTGCCTCATTCCTCTGGAATACGGACAGCGGGTGGTGGCACTGGGAGGGAATTTTTAGGGAAAACTCTTCTTGGGGTGGGTTATTCCCATCCTGGCTTGGAAGATCTTCCATCTCCTTGGATCCCTTACCTGTTTTGTGCAACTGTTGTGTGGAACCACCTCTTCACAAGGGGCTGGAAAGAGGAAAACAGGGAGCTGGAAGGGCACGGATTTCATGGCTGGACAGGAAATATCAATGGAATTGGCACTGGAAAAGCAGGAAAAATGTGGTGATTGATCAAATGTCTCCCTCCATGAGCAGAATTCCAAAGACCAAACTTGTGTCCATTGTAAAGAGGGGGATGGAGAACGTTCTGCTCCCAGATATGAAATGCATGATTTAAGAACAATTTATGGATTTTTTATTCCTGTTTCTCCTGCTCTTTCCCAACAGCATGATGTCTGGATTGGGATTTGTATTTGGAGCCACCAAGGAAGGTGCTGGAGGGAATTCCAGGTCAAATTTTGTTCCTTTGGGAGCAAAGGGCTGGAGAGACATCAACATCCATGGATCCCACTAAATCCCTGGAGACTCCCTGGAATCAGGGATGGAAAAGACCTGGGTCATCTGGGCCATCCAGTGACCCCAGACAGGGTTTTCCAGACCCTGCAGCTCCCGGGGTTTTGGCTTGTCCCCTTTGGAAGAACTCAAGTCAAGGGGCTTCCACCCTTCACTGGGAGAGCATTCCATGGCCATTCTCACTGGGAGACCATCCCATGGCCATTCCCACTGGGAGACCATTCCAAGGCCATTCCCACTGGGAGAGCATTCCATGGCCATTCCCACTGGGAGACGATTTCACAGCCATTCCCACTGGGAGACCATTCCACAGCCATTCCCACTGGGAGACCATTCCACACAATCTTCCCTTGAAATATTTTCCCAAGAGCTCATCCAAATGTTTTCTCCACTCCATTCCACCTCGTGTCCCTCCTCCTGGAGATCTCTGTGCTCCCTCCCCACTGGGAATGTTTCCATGGATGTGGGAATTTCTACAGATGGTTTCAGCACATCCCTCGTTATCCATGACCTTGGAGCAGACAAGGAATGTGGAGGGACTTCCTTCCCTAAAGATGCTCCTGGTTGGACACAGTTACTAAAATTAGTGCTTCCAAAAAGGGCCCTTTGGGATTTGTATTCCCATGAGTGGGATGGTCTCCAAAAAAAAACAGGATCCAACAAAATCCTGCGGCCAGAGAGATTATAAAACCCTGGATATGCAGGGAATCACATGATGGATCATCCCCACAGGGATCACATGTTGGCTTTGAGAAGGTTGGAATTGTCATGGAATCATGGAATGGTTTGGGTTGGAAGGACCTTGGATTTATCATGGAATCATGGAATGGCTTGGGTTGGAAGGACCTTGGATTTATCATGGAATCATGGAATGGTTTGGGTTGGAAGGACCTTGGATTTATCACGGAATCATGGAATGGTTTGGGCTGGAAGGGACCTCAGGGATCCTTTCTTTCCAGACCCTTCCATGGGCAGGGACACCTTGACTAGACCAGGTTGCTCCAAGTCCTTTTCCTTGAACAATTCCAGGGATGGGGCAGCCACGGCTTCTCTGGACAATTTAAACTTGAATTCCCAAACATCTTTAATGTGTTTTTCCTTCTGTCCCTCATTCCCTTGTGGAGAAAAGATGCTGGAGGTGATTCCCTGGACTCCACTTCCCACCAGAGTCTGCAGGGAAGGGATTGCTGGATGTGCTGGGACAAAGGAACATCCCAATCCCAATCCCAACCAGATATCCAACACCTTGGAGAGCAAAAATTCCCTTGCAAAGCCTGGAGAGGGAGAATCTGCTGGAAAAACGGGATCAGTGGGACTCTCCAGAGCCGTGGGAGATCTGTGCACACCTAAATTCCAAGTATTTCCTTCCGAGCGGAACAACCGAATTCCTTTGGCATCTTCCAGAGCTTCGTGTGCAAAATGTGTCCCAGAAAGAGCCGGGATACGGAGCTGGGACTGTGGGGCTGGAGCAGGGAATGCGGAACAGCCCCAGGCGGCTGTTTGCTTTCCAAACATCCCGCAGCTCCGGGATAACGATGCGGGATCCTGGAGTGTCCCGGCCTGGGGGCCGCTCCCTGGGAATGGGAATGGGCTGGAACACAAACACAGAGCGCTCAGGAGGAGCCAACTCCGAGCAATCCCTAAAACAACATTCCAGGTTCCCCCAGGCCAGGGCTCCGCAGGGAGCGGCAGGAGAAGGAACCCGCTGCTTCCCGGCAGGAAAAGGCAGGAATGACAGCGGTCAGCAGGGAGAAGGAACTTGAGGAATGGGCAGACGCCGGGAGGGATGCCTCCATCCAAAGGGAATGTGCTCCTGCAGCCAAGTGCTCTGCCAGCACTAAATCTCCCTCTTGGACAAGGAGGAGTTTTCTTTGCAAATGGAATTTCCCCCCCCCACAAACCCCTCCACATTCCCCGTTCCCGGCTTTTTGACCTGATGAATTCCCCACAGCTGGAGCACCTCTGGATGCTGGACCCGTTATCCCAGGCTGGTGTGTCCTACCTGGCCCAGATGTGACCTGGCACCTCGAAGCCAGGTTTTATTCCAGAGGACTGGGATGTGCCACCCGAACCCTGGGAATAGTTTCCAGCCTGGCTGCTGATCCTGAGGGAATAACTTTGCCTTCCTCTCTGGGATCAAAGACAACCTTCACCTCCCTCCCTGTGTTCCAGAGCTCCCTTTCCCTCTGCTTGTTTCGGAGGTTTTCCCCTCGGGAAGCACATTCCCATTCCCTGGAGTTGAGCCACTGGGATTTTCCCTGAATTTAGGGTGTCTGGGATGTGTTTCCCAGCTTTTTTCCCTCATCACCTTTGAGCTCCTGAGCTGAATCCTCAGTTGGTGGCTGAGCTGGAGAAGGATATCGGGAAGCAGAGTCTGGAATACTGACCCTCCTGTTCCGGAAAGGTTTGGATTGGGAAGGACCTTCGAGTCCTCCTTATCCCAATCCCACCCCTGGATGGGCAGGGACACCTCCCGTTATCCCAGGCTGTTCCAACCTGCCCTTGGACACTTCCAGGCCTGGAACATCCATAAATTCCAAAGGCTTCTCACATCTTCTCCATGAGATGGTTATTCCAGAGGGTAAATTCCTCATTTCCAGGAAGATTTTCTTGATGCTCCACTTCACTTTCCAGGCTCATTCCCTTTCCCTTTGTACTTATCCCAGTTTCTGTCCTGGAGTCAGAGGCCACATTTCCACAGTGGGAATCTCCCAGAATTCCCATTCTTTTGGTCATTGGAAGGTCTGGCACAACTTTTATTTTTCCCAGATTTTTCTGCTCCCAACCCATTTCTACATTTATTGGAAATAAACCTGCCCAGTATTCCCAGCTCTGATTCACCTGGAATTGGTCAATTTGCTTCTTATCCCATTTCCCACTATTTCTCTACTTCCCATTTTTCCTTTCCCATATTCTATTTCCCTCCTTCTTTTTCACCAAGGGATCTTTCTACAGGTTAATTCCCAATTATCCAAACATTTTTTTCCTTCTTTTTATTTTTTCCTTCTTGTTTTTGTTTGCCACTTTTCCTTGGAATGTTGTCAAAGGACCTCTCAGACTCACTCGTGTCCTGTCCTTCCTTTTCTCCTGAAAAAATCCCTCTTTTTTTTGCTGTTTATCCATGAATTCAGGCCAAAGCTGCCCTGATCTTTTCCCTCAAATCCTTGGCTTGCTCAGTTTTTCTTTGATTCCTTCTCACTTCAACTTCTTCCCACCTTTTTTCCCTCCCTGACCTGCAGTCCTCTGGCACAACCCCTCAATTCCCACTGAAATCATTCCCAGTGCCCCCTCAAAATGGATTTTCCTGGTGTTTTACCCCATCAACCCTCATTTCCCTCCCCTGCCGCATTTCCTCCTGCGCCAAACTTCTTTCTTCCAGTTAATTTTCCCTTTATTCCATGCTGGAATCCCACCAGGCTGCTGGATTTCCCTTGATTTGATGATTTTTTGGGACCATGTCTTTTAAATTCCCTCGTTTCTCGCTCCTTTCTTTTCCCTTCTCTCACCTTCTGTTTTTACAATGCTGGGATCACTTTCTCCTCCCTGGAAATGTTCCAAAGGACAGGAATTACACCATAAATGTTCCATTCCCTGATTTTCCAGCCCTATTGTTTTTTCTGCACCAGATGATTGGCAGGGAGAGGTGAAATCTGCTCCGTTTTCCCAAGGTTCTTCAGGATGTTTTCCATCAAGATGAGCCAATTTGGGCCTGGATGGGAGAGAAGTCCAAGGGCATCCTGGTCTTTATTAAAACCACTGGGCAGCAGGAGCAAGGAAGGGATTGTCCCTCTGAGCTGGGAATTGCTGAGGCCACACCAGGAATTCCGGGATGAATTTTGGGCCCCTCATTCCGAGAAAGACATGGAGGGGCTGGAGGTGTCCAGGGAAGGGAAGGGAGCTGGGAAGGGGCTGGAGCCCCAGGAGCAGCTGAGGGAGCTGGGGGGGCTCAGCCTGGAGAAAAGGAGGATCCAAAGGCACCTGGAATTCTCTGCACCGGGAATTCTCTGCACCTGGAATTCTCTGCCAGGAGGGGGGAGCCGGGGGGGGGCGGGCTCTGCTCCCAAAAAACAGGGACAGGAGGAGAGGGAACGGCCTCAAGTCGTGCCAGGGGAGGGGCAGGTTGGATATTAAGGAATTTCCTCATGGAAAGGTGTTCAGGCCTTGGAGGGGGCTGTGGAATCCCCATCCCTGGAATATCCAAGGAATGCTGGCCATGTCCCTCAGTGCCAAGGTGGGATCAGGCACAGCTTGGGCTCCATGACCTTGGAGGGCTTTTCCAGCCTCAGTGATCCCAGGATTCTGCCAGTTAGGAAGGATGGAAGAAGATCCAGAAAAGGTTTTATTTCTCCATTTGTTTCCTTTTTTCCTTTGGGAGAACATCGAAAAGGAAAGGAAAAATTAAATCCCTGGAGCAGGAGTGGAGTGAGGAGCAGGATCCAGGAGGGCAGGCACAGCCCAGGGCAGGATGAAGGAATGATTCCCACCATTCCAGGTGGAACTTTAAGATCCCTTCCATCCCAGACCAGTCCACGATCCCACGATTCCCCACATGGGATGTCAGGGGGAGACCACCCTTCCTTCTTCTCCTTCCCCCAAACCCAGGGCTGGATCTTTCCCACCTCCACCTGCAGGGACAATCCTGGAACTCACAAACTGCTCAGCAAGGCCCAGGAAAGCTGGGATTTCCCACCAGAGCCATTCCCGGGGTTTGGTGAGCAGAAAACATGGATTTCTTTCCTGTGTGCAGGGAACCAGTGCAGCCTGAGCTTCCCAGTGCTCTGCTTCCCAGTGCCCTCATTCCTGCTGGGCCCAGAGCCCTTGTTTCTGAGGGATACACAGGCCTGGAGCTCAGTATTCCATGGATTTGTGCCTGGAGGGTGAAATCCTCTGTGGATCTGTCGGTGACGGAGCGAATTCCCACTCAGCCATTCCTTGGAATGTGCTCTGCTTCCACCTGTGGGCACAGCTGGGATAAATCCTGGCAGGAGTTTGGGACCTGTTCCTCCTTAGGAAGCCAGGCTGCTTCGGTGGATTAGGGAGTTCATTGGGAATACACAGAATTGGGGAATAAGGAGAAGGATCCGCTCAGCATTCCCAGAGAAACAGTGGCTGTCCCTGAATCCCTGGAAGTGTCCCAGGGCAGGTTGGATCCACCTGGGATAGTGGGAGGTGTCCCTGCCCATGGCAGGGGGTGGCACTGGATGACCTTTAAGTCCCTTCCAACCCAACCCATTCCAGGATTCCAGGATTTTAGGATTTTAATGGCAGGACTGGAGAAGTCCCAGCACCCACAGGAGCCAGGACAGAGCAGTGTCCCATGGAAGTGTCCCATCCATCCCTAAATCCTGCCCAGAGCAGGAATGCTGGAGGTGTTGGAGCACAAGGGGACCCAAAGGCAGCAGCTCCAGGGGTTTTTAAGGATCTCCCTCCACGGACACAGAAACCAGGGAGAGAAACAGGATAATTCCAACCTTTCCAACCTTTCCCAACCTTCCAAGGGAGCTGTTGTTACGAATTATATTTACTGGGCTCCTCCAGATTCAGTACCTGGGAATCAGCCAAGTCCCACCATCATTCCAAGGGCCTCTGTTTATTTGTTTTCCAGCTTTTCTTCAGCCACATCCCATTTATTTATTTACCATCCCATTAAAGGCCCATTAAACCCCTCACCCCTTGTCCTGCTTAAATCCAGATGGGATGAGCTTATCCCAAAGGATGCTGCATCTCCTCCACATCCTTCTTTTTTTTTGGAAACACATCAAACCTCAGCAGAACCAGCCCATGGAGAAGGTGGCAAATCCCTGGGGAAGCAAATTTTAAAGGATTTATGAGGAAAAATCCCCAAAACCTCTTTGGATTCTGAGCGTTGCTGAAGGAAGAGGGTTTTATAAAATGCAAAGTCAAACTTGTTGACTCACAACCCATTTCCAAGAGAGATTCCTCTCTGTTTTTCTTGGCATCTGAAGGATCTTTGGTGGATAAATTCTAAAAATATGCTTTTGATCCGAATAGTGATGATATGAGAGAGATCTTCCTTGAGCTGCTTGGACACAGCTCTGAAATGGCATTAAAAGCACTCCAAGACTCTTAGTTTTCATCAAAATATTTAGTTTATGTCAAACCTTGGAGGGTTTGAGAGGTTTTGGTGGAAAAAGGAGAACAAGGAGAAGCAAAACAAACCTTCCCCATTTCTGGCAAGGGAAAAATGTTGGAGGGAAGGAAAGGCCAAGTTTCAGTGACAGGAAAAAACTCGGTTTTTATACCTGTGAGTTTTCAATGGGAAGTTAAAGGTTTGTCAAAGTTGAAAGTGTTGGTGGGAATTTTCATTGGGATGAAAATCTGGAAAGAGCTGGAACCAACAGTCTGGAATCTTTGGGAACAATCCCAATCCCAACTCCAAACTCCCAACCTCATTCCCTCACCACCAAATCCCAATCCTTTGGCTCTTTGGGCAGAAGGATCTTTCCTGGAGGCCTGAAATTCCCCCCTTGGTTGGATTTGTCCCAACTGGGAAGAAAACGAGGTTTTCCAGCCCAAACTTGGGGACAATGGAAATCATTCCATGGGTTTTTTGGGATGTAGGAGTGATGCTGCAGTCCAGGACTAAATAATGAAGTGATCTGCAATGGTCTGAAAAATTGAGTGTGGCAAAGTTGGGGAGATGGTTTGAAGCTGGAAAATTCCTCATTTTTCCATCATTTTGAGAGGAAAAACGAGGCTGGAAAGGTGAGGCCTTGACTCAAAGGTTTGGTGGTGAAGGCAGGGCAGGATTTTCCATCCTTGGCCCTTGGAAATGCAGCAAATGCACAATTTAAACAGAAATTGAAAACAAACCCCGTGTCTTTCTGTTCCTTCGTTCTCATCCCTGAAAACACGGAATCCTGGAGGTTGGAAAAGAGCTCTGAGGTCACCAAATCCCAATTTCCTGCTCTGAAACCATCCCCCACTGTTATCAGCTGATTAACAGCCCTGAAAACACCACATTTCATGTTTAAACTGTCTTGGAAAAGCTGCATTTGGGGCAGGAAAACAGGGAATAGAAATCCAAGCTCCTGGTGGGGCAGTGGGGGGGATGGAATTCCGGGAAAGAGGCTTTTGGAAAACAAAGGGTGATTTGGGGGGGGATAGTAAGAAGAAAAGCCACGTTTTCCATGTAATTCCAGACAGCAGAACCTTGAGGAAGAGTAAATCCAAGGCTGGAAAACATCCCTGTGTGTCAGGAATGTGAGAGGAGATGAGGAAAAGGGGGAGGGAAAGCCCTGCCCGCCTGGGAACACCTTTTTCCCTGAGTGTTGCTGGATTTTGGAGCCATCCTTGGGATTTTGGAACCAGCTTTTCCTCCTGGACATGTTCCTTCCTGACTGTCATCACATTCCAAGTGCTGGAGTGACTCTGGATGGCTGGAAATCCACATTCCCGACGCCTCTTCCCTTGAGTGTCGCATCCCGTGGGATTGGGATGGGAAGAGTCCGGTTTGTGGGAAGGATGTGGAGTGACCTCAGCCATCCCAATCCCTTGGCTGAGCTCCTGGAATTCCACCTTTGCCAGGAGGGAATCCAACCTCCTCCAGGTTTGTTCTCCGCGGGGTTGGATGAGGTTCATCCCCAGCTCAGGAATGTGCATATGGACTATTCCAGAATCCCAGGATGTGCTGAGCTGGCAGGGATCATGGAGGCCAACTGTTATCCCTGCACAGAAACATTCCCAGGAGTCCTTGAGAGGATCGTCCCAACATTCCTGGAGCTCTGGCAGCCTTGGGAAGTGCCCATTCCCTGGGGAGCCTGGGCAGTGCCCACCCACCCTGTGGATAAAGAGCCTTTTCCCAAGATCCAGCTCCAAGCCATTCCCTAAAATCTCATTCCCAAGGTCTCCCCTTCTCCAGCTGAACTCCAAGTGCCCTCAGATCCTTCTCCTCCAGGCCCTTTCCCATCCCCATTCCCTCCTCTGGACACTCTAATCCAAGCAATTATCCACCAGCTCCTACTTGGCCCAATCCATGGGAACATTTCCAGAGCTTGGGATGAACATCAGCCACTCCTGGGGATGAGGAACATGGGGAGACACTGGAATGTTGAGGGTTAATGTGCCCATATCCCAGGGAATGGCCTGGAATTGTGTCAGGGGGAGGTTGGATCTCAGGGAAAGGTTCTTCCCCAGAGGCCACTGGAAGAGCTTCCCATGGAATGGGCACTTCCCATGGAATGGGCACTTCCCAAGGCTGCCAGAGCTCATGGAATGTTGGGACAACTGGGTGGGATTGTTGGGATGTCTGTGCAAGACCAGGAGTTGGATGGATGATCCCTGGGGGTCCCTTCCCACTCAGCATCTCCTGGAATTCCACGATCCCATGAAATGAGTTTATTAATCCCCCTTTCCATGGAAGATCCCAAGGGAAGCCCAGGAGGAACAAAACATCCCATTGGTGCCCCTGAGGAAAAGGATTGAAAACTGAACTCTGCTTCTTTCTCCAGGACAGATTCCCAGGGAAATGGTTCAGGTTTCCCATCAAACCCCAGCTCTGTCACCCCTCAAAACAGGGCTTTAAAAAATCCCCTTTGGGATAAGGAACGGGGGGTTTCAACACTCCCAAATTAAAAATTCCTGCTGAAAACAAGGAAAAATGGAAGTACTGAAAGATTTTTGGTTTTGGGGGGGATTCATTTCTTTTTCTCTTTGAAACTTGAGGAAGTTTTGCCCAGAAATGAAAGGGAAAGAAATTATTCTTGTGTTTTCTCTTTGGTCAAAAGGTCCTTTTTTAAAGCAATTGTAAAGAAACCCCGACATTAAAAACCCATCAAATGGGTGAACATATATTTTAAAATATAATTCTCCTGCTAAACTTGAAGGGATCCCAGTGTTAACCTTGGCAGGGATCCAAATTCCAGGAATTAATGGGAATATCCATTAGGAAATGATTTTAAATAATGAATATTTGGGGAGATATAAATATAAATATATTCAGTTACACGAATCTTAAAATATATTTCTATTTGTGTCTGTCAGTGGTTGATTGAGAGAGTGGAATTCAGGGAATAAACTGATTTCCTGGGATTCAAACCCAGCCAAGATTTTGGGCAGACGCTTAAATTCCATGTGGGTCATTCCCAACCTTGTGAGTGAACACAGATTTCCTCAGTCCAAGGCTGGATTTGGATTTTTATGCCTGGAATCATCTTTGTACCACCAGGATCCTTACGGGCATCGTCAAATTTCGGGAAAAAAAATTCCTTGTGGCAGCAGAGAAGGAAATCCTGTCCCTCCAGAGATGCTGGAATATCTGGGAATTATCCCAAAGCTGTTGCCATGGGGAGGGCTGGGGGTGACAGTGCTTTGGGACACCTCTGGAATGTTCTGGAATTCCAAATGACCTCAGAGAGGTCAGAAGGTCTGGGAAGTGCCGAGGGGATGGAGGAGCCTTGGATCGGCCCCTCAAACAGGAGGAATTCCGGTGTCTCCTGGGAATTCTGGCCTTGCTCCTCAGCCACCAGTGACTCCCAGTTTTCCCTCTTCCAGCACCTTTCAAGGCAGGACCATCCAGCTCTGGAATTGTGGGATGGAGGGTTTTACTGGGAGGAGCTCGGAGATGCACAGGAGGAATTCCAGGGAATTCTCACAATCCCACTTTTCTCTCGGGCTCTTTGCGTTGGAGGAATTTTCCCTGTGCTGGGATTTTTGGGATGTGGGGATGTGGCACTTGGGGACAGTGGTGCCCTTGGCAGTGCTGGGAATGGTTGGACTCCATGATCTTGGAGGGATTTTCCAACATGACTGGGATTTTTATGGATCAAACAGGTGGAAATGCAGCACTGCTGGGATTTCCCTGCATGTCCTTATCCTTCTTTTCCTCCAGGAAAGGGTTTTGCAGAAGGATCAGACTCCCCAAACTTCCTGGGAAGTGATTTGAGCTCAGTCCTTGTTTTGGAAGGAATTATGACTTTTCCTTTGGTCCGGGACATCTCTGGGATGAGCCTGGAAAAAACAGACACCATCCCCTTTTCCAGGTATCCAGGACCAAGGTGGACACAGCTGTCCTGGACTTCCCTGGAAAACAAGGCATTCCAGAGCTCCAGAAGCCACTGAAGGAGCAGGAGAATTCCACTTGGGTGGAACTGGGCTCCGTGGGCATTGGAAGGATTCCCTAAATCCATGCTCCTGGGTTTAAGATCCTCTCATCCATAAATTCCAAGGTATAACTTGAATATCAGGGATCTGTGGCTGCCTCATCCCTGGAAGTGTCCAAGGGATGGAGCTTGGAGCAACCTGGGATAATGGAAGGTGTCCCTGCCCATGGAATGAGGCGGAACTGGAAGAGCTTTAAGGTTCCTCCCAATCCAAACCATTCCATAATTCCACGAAATCCTGCTGCAAACATTCCCAACCTGCCTTTACCCATTTCCTGGAACATTCCTGCTTCCCATTCCTGCCTCTCCCAGAGCTGAGCCATTCCCTGCCATCAGGAAACCCCCCTTCCCTGCCGTTGGATCCCTAATTTTCCTGGCAGAGCCTCCAGGCTGGAATGTCCTCTCTGCCCTTTTCCCAGGCCGGTTTCCTTCCCAACCAGAGCTCCCAGGGATGGATTTTCCCCCCTCCCAGGAAGATCCTCAGGTGACACCTCTGGAAGTTTCCAAACAACCTTCCCACCAGGAATGTCCATGATCCAGAGGGGCAGGAGACAGCCAATATCCCAGGAATCCACACACCAGGGTGCATTTCTCCCACAACATTCCCAACCTTCTCTGCCCCTTTGGAGCCGGTGCTGGATTTATTCCGGATAATTTATGGGAAGGTCAGTTTGCACATTCCCAAAAAGTCCCTTTTCCTGTTTTGTCTGGAGACCTGGAGGGAGGGATGAGCAGCTCAGATCCCCTGGGTGGTTTCCATCCAGGGAAATATTCCTCACTTCCCATCCAACCCTCCAGGAAGCCATTCCAGGCTTTTAGAGAGGCTCCTGCAGGAATGTCTCCCTCTCTTCTCTTTTTCCCTTGGAATGTGCCTTTTTTCCTTCTGTTCATCCATCTTCCCATCCATCCTTCCATCCCTAAACCTCTGGAAGGGTCTTATCCCCACTAAATCCAGGTAAATCCTGTTCCTCAGGAGAGGTTTTTCCCAACTTTCTGCAGGACCCAATTGTTGCCTCCATGGAAAACCATCCGGGAGTGACAGTCCAGGAGCCACAAACCTCAGGAACCTCCATAGGGAATCCCAGATCCAAACCCTGGCAGGGAACAATCCTGCCTGGATCCCAGCTCCTCCAGCAGGGAATTCCAGCACTGTCACCACTCCAGGATTTCCCGCACGGCTCCGACTCCCAGCTCAGATGTTTTGGGAAGAGTCTCCTCCAGTGTCTCCCCTCAGGGAGAACAAGGGTCACTTCCAGGATGTATTTCCATGATCCTTTTCCTTTGATCTCTCCAGGGCTCAGCTACAGGTGGGAGATTCCCAAAAACTCTGCCAAAGCCCCACATTCCTTTGGGATGGTACCTTGGGATCTCCCTCCTTCCCAGCTCATCCAACATCCCACCTTTTCTCAGCCACATCTCAGGATCCCACTTTTAATTCCTTCAGTCCCTGGGACAGAGCTCAGGCATTTCCTGGGCATTAATCCCTCAATTCCAGGTGTATTCCAGGAGCTGCTGGAATTCCCCTGCCACGCTGCACTTCCCATGTTCCAGGAGCAGGTCTGGAATGCTGATGGGAGCAGGGTGGGCTCTGCTTTCCAGCTGTTCCGAGGCTGCTTGGGAGAAGGGAACAATGGATCCCAATTGTCCTGGCTGGAGTCATTCCAGGGAGTAATTCCCAACCTCTGGGATGGGATGGCACCAGGGCTGGTTCCTATCCCAAAAATGTGGTGAAAACAAAGCAGGAAAGTCCATCCAATGACCTGGAGAAGAATCCACTGGAAAACTATCCCTAAAAAAAAAGAGCCCATCCCGAGGATTATCCCTGGTTTTCCTCCCATGGGAACAGGTGTGGTTTCATTCCCAGTTGTGGAGATGTTTCTACTTTGGTTTCTACTTTGGTCGGGAGCTGCCAACTTTCCTTGGAAGGAATTAACTCCCAAACCCTGTTTGGATGCCAACAGCATCCCAAATTCCCAGGAAACCCACCTGGAGCAGCTTCAGGCTCTGTGGCACCTTGGGCTGCAGCCCTGAGTGTTCCCTTTTCCTTGTTCCCAGCTTGGCCAGGAGAGTCGGGATGGAAAGCCTGGATTTAATCCAGCTTTTCCAAAGGCCGGGAGCTGCTTCACTCCTGGTTTCATCCCAGCTTGGAAATCTTTCCCTGGGATCTGTTTAATTCCAAACCCTCCAAGGAAGCAACGAGGATTCCTGGTGCAACCAAGGCTGGGGATCCTCATTCCAGGAGCCACATCCCTTTTCCCTGTATCCCTCTCTTTTTGATCCCACCCTTTGGAATGGTTTGGGTGCAAAAATGAAGCCGAGCCTTGACCTTGGAGCTTTTCCTGGTGGAGCTGAGGGGGGTTTTCCCTTCCTCGTGTTCTTTTTTAGGCACGTTTTTCCCAAATCCAGCTGGAATTCCATGGCTGGGATATTGCTGCCCTCTGCTGAGGGGATCCAGAAGTTCTCAGCTCCATTCCATGAGCCTGGGGGTGAATTTAGGGCTCCCCCCTTTCCTTTTTCCAGGAATTTTGGGCTCCTCTTGGAGCACGTGAAGCCTCTCAGTGAGGTTTGTGTTGGTTTAACAACCAAGAAGGAAAACCTTGGATTAACAGGGCTGGGAGCCCATTCCAAGGTTTTTTCATCCTCTTGGATCCCCAAGGGTGTTCCAATGGGGGTGTAACTCCCTGCAGGAATTTTCCACATGGAAATCTCTGAGCAGCACAAACCAACCTGTTCCTCTCCCACCAAAATCTGCTCCAGAGACACTTTGGAAATCAACCACCCATCCCAGATTTCCTGAAATCCGGAGTTCAGATCCTCCTTCCCACCTCTCCAAACCCAACTCAGCTCAGCCCATCCCTGACAGACTTTCCTGGACTATTTCCCTGGATATTCCTGGCTTTTTTCCAGGTGTCTCCACAAATAAAACCCCCTTGGAGGAGCTTCCGAACTCACACCTTGAATCCTGGTGGCAACTTCCAGCACGAGACAATTCCCAAGTTTCATCATTCCTGTTCAAATTATTCCTGGCATTCCCAAGGTGCCATAAATTTGCCTGGAATCTTCTGGAACCACGGGATCGTTCCCAGGGCTCCATTGTCCCGGATATCCCCGGATTGGCTCAGAGGAGCAGGTCAGGAAATGACACACGTTCCCAGCAGGAATATTCCAGGATTCCAAGTAAACCATGAGCACAATAACCCAAACAAAGGAAAACTCACGTGGGCAACGAGCTCCTGGGAAACTTCCAGGGCTCAGGAAGAGCTGGAGGGGAGTGGGAAAAAGGGCTTGGAGGAGCTGGTTCACCCATGGATTTATGGAATTGTTTTAAGGAGCTTTTCCATCACTTCCAGGCCTGGAGAGGAGCCAGGAGCCAAATGGAAAAGTTGGGATTTGTGCCAAACAGAGGGACTTGGAGCTGCTGCTCCAAACCCAGGCCAGGGATGTGGAGAATCCCAGGGGATCCTTGGCTGTGTCCCGTATTCCAGCTGCTCCCTGCCTCGCATTCCCTGTCTCTGAGAGACACATTGGGAAGTAAATCCCAATCCTGGGGTTGCCTGGGCCTGGTTTTGTCCCATTGAACATTCCCTCCTGTTCATTCCAAAGGAATTTCCTAAGGAACGAGGCAGATGTTTGTAGGAATGAACTTCCCAGCTGGGATGTTTCCAAGCTGCTTCCCAGGGCAGGGACCTGATTCCAAAGGAAGAGGAATCCAGGCATCCCCCTGGAATTGGGCAAAAGGGGATGAACTCCCAGGATAAAGTGATTCCAAGGAAAACACACCTTCACGTGCCTCACAATTCCATAATCTGGGAGGAATGAATTAATACTGAGGCAAAGTCCAGAAAACTTGGAATATTTAAAGGGAAAGACTGAAATGTTCTCCTGGAGAAGCTTTTTCCAGCTTCAGTCCATCCTGGATTGCAAAGTGTTGGGATGAGGAACTCGCCCTCCTTGTCTGGAATTTCTTCTCATCCCTCCAGTTGAAAGGCTGGTTTTATTCCCAGAAATGTGGAATATGGATGATTTTTCCCTGGAGCAGCAGTGTTCTCAGTGTTTCCTTGGAAGGGCAGGACAGTGAAGGGAATATTTGCTTTTCCTGGTTATTTCCAGCTTTGCTGAGCAGAGAAAATCCTGATCCCTTTTGGAAATTCTTTTTTAGGAGCACAGTATGGAATTATAAAATCCCGGAATGGGAATTAAAGGGAATTAAAGCTCATCCCATTCCATGGGCAGGGACACCTCCCACTATCCCAGGGGATCCAACCTGCCCTTGGACACTTCCAGGGATCCAGGGGCAGCCACAGCTTCTCTGGGAATGCTGAGCAGATCCTTCTTCTTATTCCCTAATTCTGTGGGAATTCAGGGAGACACCAGGACTGATGAGGATTAGTGGACATGGACTGCAGGGACAGCTTTAGGTGGGATATGGGGAAGGAATTCCTGCCTGGAAGGGTGGGAAGACCTGGAATGAATTTCCCAGAGAAGCTGTGGCTGCCCCTGGATCCCTGGAAGTGTCCAAGGCCAGGTTGGATCCACCTGGGATAGTGGGAATTGTCCCTGGATGGAACTGGATGAGCTCTAAGCTCCTTCCCACCCAACCCATTCCAGGATTTGGGATCTGTGTCATTCCCAGCCTGGAAATTGCCTTTTTAAAGGCACAAATTGTCCATTCCAGGCCTTGTTGAAGTTCCCTGGAGCTCCTGGAAGTGCCATTCCCAGAGTTCCACAGCTCCATCCCCACACAGGGAATGAGTCTGTGTTGGCTCCAGCACAGTCCCTGATCCATGGAAAAGTTATTCCTGCTCTTGTTCAGGGCAGGATTCTGGGGATCCATAGGTATTGTCAGCCCGTATTCCCAAAAAACATAATCTTGGGAAATAAAGCAGTACATTCCCCAAATCCCTTTTATTCCTGGAATAAGATTTTGGGGGGTTTTAAGTAAAACAAGGCCTGACTTCTTAAATTCTGTCTCAGGAACCTACTGAGAAAAGATAATTATTACACATATATAATTGAATTAAAAGATTAAATATATGAATTAAATAATTAAATAATTCGTAATAAATTTATTTATTATTTCTTATAAGTATTTATTATTTATTATAATAATAATAAACAGCGTCCTAAAAATTAAATTAATATAAATATATCACATATAAAATATTAATATAAGTATACAGGATAATAAAATTAACTATAAAATTAAAATTAAATATGATCAATAGAAATCTATCAATCTAAAATACACAAATATATAAATATCTGAATACTAAAATCTAGGAATAGAAATAAATAACTCTGGCCTTTTATCCCATTCCCAGAAGTGATCCTGGGGGATCCATCCCACAAGGACACAACGTGGATCCACTGAATTTCCCATTAATCTCTTCTCCAAGCTCCTCCCTGTCATTAAATCCAGACTTTTTCCAGCTTTTCCACGACTCATTCCTGGATTTCTGCTCCCTCTCCCACCTAAAAGAGAAGGAAAACCTGGAGAGAGCAAAATTCCCTTGGATTCTCTTTTCCAGGGAGGATTTATCCAAGTAAAGATTCCCGAAGGCTTTAACAAAACTTGGGATGCAGGTGAACAAACTGGGATGGTTGTGTCCACTGGGACATTCCAGGACAGAAAACAGGGAAAACTTGGGATCCAGGAAGCACAACAAGGGTTTAAATCCCTCCTTCCCACCCAGGGAGGGAAATTTGGGAAGTTACTCAGTGTCTTCCACTAAAATGGAACAGAAGGGTCTGGGAATTCTGGGAAAAGGAATGTCTGGGATGAAGGGAAGCTTTTCCTTCCTGAAGGGGGGATTTTGGGCCTGGAAAAGCAGGAATTCCACTCGATCCTGGCTCAGCTAAACCCGGAGTTTTCCTGGTTCCTTAAACCCCCGTTTGGTCTCTGTTTTCCCTGGAAGTTGCTCCTGCCTCCATCCCAACTTTCCACCTGGAATAAACCCCTGGAGGGCTGGTTTTCCTGGCTCATTCCAAAGGATCTGCCCTGGATTTCTCCCAGAGAATCCAGAGGAAGATGTGGAAGCCGAGGTGGGTTTGGGAAGACATTCCTTGTGTTCAAAACATGGATTATTTGTTCTTCCTTCCTGGGAAAATCTGACATCCCAAAATCTCACCCCGATCCTCCCAGCCAAAACCATGGAAAAAATCATGGAAAAAATCACATTTCCCTCACTTTTTAATGAAGAAACTAAAAGAAAATCAAGGATTTCCCCCCAAATGGGGCCCTGAGAGTTGGAGTCCAACCCCCTGAGGTTTTGCCACGATGTTTTCCAGGGATTTTCCAGGGATCAGAGGCCAAACCCCGACATATTTTCTGGAATAGGAGCAGCAAAAGCAAATATCCATCAGTGAAGGAATATTCCCACTGCTCCCAGAAAATCACTGGATATTATTCCCAGTTAATATTATTATTAGTTATTCCAGGTGGAAATGCTCCATTATTATTATTAATAATAATAATAATAATAGAATTATTTCTATCAGTATAATTCCAATTATTGCTCCTGCTGCTGAGACATGGCTGGGAAAGGCTTTTTTGGGGAGCTGTGGGTAAATGTGGAGGAAAACATTCCCATTCCCAGGGATTTGGGGCAGGTTTGGTGCTAAAAATTGTTGGGAAAAATCAGGAAGGGGGTTTTTGGGCATGAGGAGACCAATCAGGGCTGGGCTGGACTGTCCATTGTCCTGGGAAGGGGGAAAACAGGGAATTCCAGGGACTGGAAAATGGGAGACACGAGGAGAGGATGGAGGAGATGGGATTGTTCAGCCTGGAGAAGGGATATTTAGAGGGAAATCTGGAATTTTCAGAGAAAGGATGGACCAAGCTCTTCTGGGAGATAAGGGACAATGGAAAAAAAAACAAGGAAAAAGGTTTGGAATGGAGGGAATGAAACACCAAGAGGGAGCTTGGAATGCTGGGGTTGGCTGGGCTGGAGTTCATGTGCTTCCAGGGGTTCATTGTCTTCCCAATGGTTGGAATTTGGGGCTGGAAACGGGGCTGGGAACTCAGGGATGGCTCTGAGAGTCCACAGGAATTGGGGGGGACACAGCCATGATCCAAGGAAATTCCAGGGGTTCCATCCCATCTGACATCCAGGTCAGCAATTCAAAACCTGGGGAAAAGAGGGAAGCAGGAGACTTTTGGAGTGGTGGGATTTGTCTTCCCAACTCCCTGTCACACGGAGCCCGGCTTTCCTGGGAATGCTGAGCAGCTTCCCACGGGAAGGGAGGAATGAATCCCTTGTTTTCCTTTGCTTCCACGTGGGATTTTTCATTCCTTGTTAAACTTTCTCTCTCAACCCACGAGTTTTCCCACTTCCATGTCTCCAGTTGCTTCCCCATCCCACCAGGAGACAGGAGTTCCCAGCTTTCCCTGTGGAAACACCCTTGGAAACACCCAAAATTCCACGGAGGAGCCGCTGAACAACCTGATCCGGTGTTGGATGAACCTGGTTTTGGGAGGGATGGATCAGAGATGATCCCAGAGATTCCTCTTCCAACCTTGGAGTCAGGGGAGCACCAAAATCCCAGAGATCCCGGGGTTTCCCTCATTGGAAAATAACCTTTGATTAGTTAATTGTGGCCATCAAAATAAAGTGGATTTCAGGGCACTTTCCACCTTTGGAAGGATTTCTCCATCTGTTCTCCTCGAGTTTTCTGTGCCAAGGGAAACTCTTGGCACACCTTGGGAATATTGACAACCCTCCTCATCCTCTTCCTCATCCAACTTCATCCTCATTCTCATCCTCTTTCTCATCCTCTTCCTCATCCAACTTCATCCTCATCCTCATCTTCATCCTCATCCTCATCCTCATCTTCATCCTCATCCTCTTCCTCATCTTCATCCTCTTCCTCATCCAACTTCATCCTCTTCCTCATCCAACTTCATCTTCATCCTCATCCAACTTCATCCTCATCCTCTCAGGTCTTGTGGTGCCTCAGAGAGCTCTCAGTTCTTCTCCCATTGGGAACAAACCTGGAGCCTCCTTAGGGAGAGCAGCATTCCCAACAAAGAGCTGGAAATCCTGAAGGATAAATGCTGCCATCCTTGGAAATTGCCCAAACCAGCTCTGGCACATCCATGAGACGAAGGGAAATTCAGCTCCTGTGGAGCCTCAGGGAGTTCTTGGCTCTTCTCCCATTGGGAACAAACCTGGAGCCTCCTTAGGGAGAGCAGCATTCCCAACAAGGAGCTGGAAACAGCTCCTGGAGCTGGGAATATTGAAAGATAAGTGGTGCCATCCTCGGAAATTGCTCTGTGCCTTGGTGGCTTTTCCAGCTCCAGTTCCCTCCTTTTTTTCCCGGATTTCAGAGCCAGACCCGCAGCCTGGAATGAGAACTTCCCAAAGAACAGAGCCCCGACCTTTCCAGGGGAAGCCAAAAAGTGTAAAACTGGAGAGCCCTGGGATTATCCCTGGAAATAAAGCAAGTTGTTCAATTATCCATGACCGTGGTGACTCCACTTCTGGCTCCTCATCCCGCTTCCCTCGGCTTCCCAAGGAATTCCCAGCTCCACGCAGTAGCCAAATCCTTCTGTATGAAAACCCCACTTAGGAGCCGCTAATGGGCCGGGGAGGGAATTCCAGCGGCTTTCCTGGGATTCTGAGGTGCTGCTGGAATTCCAAACAATCCTGATAAAACCCTGCAAGGGGGGGAAACAGAGCGAGGAGGGGGAGACTCCGCTAAATATTCCTGGTTTTCCTGCTGGAGGGTGGAAAAGGTTGGGGGGAGGAGGGAATTTAGGGAAAAATAAACAAAACCTGGTGCGAATTCCGCTCTTCCAAAGGGTGGGAACAGCAGCTGGATCTGCCCCAGATCCATTAAAGCCCTTCCAGGCCAGGAATCGTTTTTCCAGAAGTTTCAGCCCAGGACCTGGAGAGCTTTGACATTTCCCTATAAATCCACGTGTCAACAGCCTGGGAGAGAAAAGGGGGGGAAAGGAGGGGAAAAAAGAAGGGAAAAAGGGAAAAAAGGGAAAACAAACCATGTCAGAAAAGAGGGATGAGCTCAAGAGTTGGGGAGAGGGAGGGGGATGATCCCGTGGGAAGATCCAAAGGAGTGGAACAGGCTGGTCCACGTAATCCAAGGATTTTGGGGAGCAGGAGGAGCCGGAGGTTCCTTTTAGGGGTCAATTTTCCTTTTCTTTTTCAACCCAGATTTGGAAATCCAGCGGGATCCGTGTCTGGGAGCAGAGGGAATAACGGCTGCGGGTGGATCCAGGGGGTTTTCCTGAAGGAATGACCGATGGATCCTTCCCAGACAACCGGGAATACAAAGCTCCCCTTCCCCCGAGCTGCACAAATCCAGAGGTGGGATAAATCCAGCTGGGAATATCCACTGCAGGGGATCTTGGAAATGAAGGTATTCCCAGCTGGAAGAGCCACGAGGGGTTGGATCAGCCTGGAATTGGTTTTGTCCTGCTTTAAGCCCAGCTTGGGTTAAGCCTGGCCCAGCTAAGCCAGGCTGGGTTTCGCGGGAAGGAATTCCTGGAGCAGGGAGGGAAGAAGGGATCAGCCTGGCCCAGGGACACGTCTCACCTGAGCTCCCAAAAATACTTTTCTGGGAGCTTTTTCCCCGAATTTTTGATCCCCTCCTGAAATCATGGAATGCTTTGGGTCGGGAAAAAACCCATCCAGGGACAACTTCCATAATCCAGGTTGTTCCAACCTGGATTTGGGCACTTCCAGGGCAACATTAAATAAATTATTGCAGTGAAAATGTTACATTTTGAGGGGGTTTAATGTTTTTGTCATTTAAATGACATTTAAACTTCCAGCCTTTGGGAATCTCTGCCTTTGTTGGGATTCTGTCCTTAAACAACACCTTTATTTCTCACTGTTTAGAGGATGAAAAGGAATTTTTTTCCCCCTTTCCATTGCTTTTTCCCCAAGTATTGGGAAAGCAAAAGGAAAAGGAAAATTAAAAGAGTGATTTAGAAGGGGAAAATGGGAATTCAGAATTGAATTTGAATTTCCTACTGTGGCCTTGATTTCACCTGGATTTCCCTGAAGGGTGATAATGAAATTTGGGATATTAATAGGATATTATTAATAAGCTATAAATATGCTATTATATTATATTACATTATATTATATGCTATTATATCACATTAACATAGGATATAATATATATGTTATATATTATATACATTATCATATATATTATATTATATATAACATACATTATATATGCATAGTATATACTATAGATGTATAATAATTAGTAATAGTAATAATAAGTGACTTCCAGGTTTAATTCCTCTGCCCCCAAAAGGAATTTTCAGGCACCTCAGTGTCCTTGGTGGGTGTGGAATAAATGCTGGAATTCCCTGGATGTCTCCAGGAGGAACCAAAACGGAGCTTTCTCTCCTCCCTGCTGGATTCCAAAGGCACTTGGAGAAGGAAAGGCTGAGGTTGAGCTCTCCCTCCTCAGCTCTGCTATTCCAGCCTGGATTCAAAGAGCAGCCAGAGGAAATTTGGCCTGGAGCTCATCCTGAATTTAGAAACATTCCTAATTTAGGCACCTCTGATCCCAAGTGGAAAAAGGGAACCCCTTGTTCCCGCTCTTCCAGGATGTCTCCAGGAGCTCCTTTTCTCTTCCCTGCTGGGATTTTCCCTCTCCAAGGCTCCACCCTGTGCCCTGTAAGGAATGGTGAGAGCACTTCCCAAGTTTTCCGGCTGCCTCCCAATCCCTCCTTCCCTCTCCCTCAGCCCCAACAACTAAAGCCTCAAAGCAGCCTCTGCCAGCACAGATTTCCAAGTTTTTTTATGGCCTTCATAAAGTTGGGATCAGGGGGATTTTTCCACAGGCCTTGAGTAGAAAGAAAGACTTTCTCCACTTCTTTTTATTTTATTCCTCTTTTTTTTTTTCTTTTTTAAACTTCATCTTCGGTTCTTCCCTTTGGGAAAGGAGCCCAAAAATAACCCCTGGATTTGTGTTTCTTCCCTAAAACAGGGAGAGACTCGTTGGAGGAGCTCAGAAAGTTTTTGTTCCCCTTTTCCCTCCTCCTGTAATTTTATCCAGCTGCCTTTGCTCCCAAAAACCTTCCAGTGGAGACTTGATTGTTTCCCACACAAACCTGTGCCAGCCCCTCATTCCCTGATGGATCTCCCGTCTTTCCAGCTTCTCCTGGAGACCATCAGAGCCTTGTCAGCCTCTCCTTGGAGTCTCCAGCTCCTGGTTTTCGTGGTTTGGAATTCCATCCCGGTTCTTGGCGTGGATTTGGTTCCTTATTTTTGGGTTGTTCCACCTCAACAAGGTGGGATTGAAGGGATGAAGGAAGAGGGAGCCAAGCCCAGGGAAGTGGGAATGAGTCTCTCCTTGTTTTCTCCCAGTTCCAGCTGAAGGAAAAGGAGTTTATCCGGAATTAAAGCAGGAAAAAAGGCAGCAGTGAATGAAAGGGATGAAGTGATGGAGGTGCCACGTGTTGTCCGAGATCCTGGAGGGAGGAATTGCTTGGGAGAGGGTTGGGAGAGATGTTGGTCAGTGGGATGTTCCCGAGCTGTTCCCAGATCCCTGGAAATGGGTCAGTCCTTTGTGGCCACGGATGGGCTTCTCTGCTGTGCTGGGAACACAAATCCTTTGGGAAGGGAGGGAAAGCCCCAATTCCTTTGGGAATGGAGGGAAAGCCCATAATTCCTCTGGGAATGGAGGAAACCCCCAAATTCCTTTGGGAAGGGAGAGAAACCCCAAAATTCCTCTGGGAAGGGAGGGAAAGCCCCAAATTCCTTTGGGAATGGAGGGAAACACCAAAATTCCTATGGGAAGAGAGAGAAACCCCAAAATTCCTATGGGAAGAGAGGGAAACCCCAAAATTCCTCTGGGAAGAGAGGGAAACCCCAAAATTCCTCTGGGAAGGAAGGGAAAGCTCAAAATTCCTCTGGGAACTGACACCAACCCCACAATTCCTCTGGGAATGGAGAGCAACCCAACAAATCCTTTGGGAAGGGTGAGCAACCTCAAAATTCCTCTGGGAATGGAGGGAAACCTCAAAATTCATCTGGGAATGGAGGGAAACCCCAAAATTCCTCTGGGAACTGACACCAACCCCACAAATCCTTCCCTGGATTTTGGGTTCCCACATGGCCAAGGAAGGATTGAAAGGATTCCCACTTCAATCCCATCCTTTTAATGTCACTTGGATTTAACAGCCCTGGAATCTGCCCTGCCAGGCAGGAATGTCACCCACACGGAGTTCCTGGGATTCACTTGGCTCTGGAATTGGGATTGGGGCAGGTTTGGAAGTGGAAAAGCACCAACTTCCCTCCCTTCCCTCCTCCCCCTCCCTCCCTGTTCCAGCCCCTCGTGACATTCCCAATGTTTTTCCTTGTTAAACTCCCAAAGTGCCACCAAAACCCAATGAAATTCCCAATCCAAGGGGTTTCCAGGAGCTGCTGCTCATGGAGATCCCTGAGGGAGAGACAGGGATGAACAACAGGAATATTGGGCCCAATTTAAGAGCTCTGGTCCCAAAAAATAAAAGGAACAGGAAATGAGATTTAACTCCACAGGCACAGTGGGAAAAGTGGGAAGGAGGAGGGGTCTTCCTGGTTTATTCCTTATGTTTCTATTCCCTTGTTTCTTTTTGACTGATATAAAAAGGAAAGGAAAGGAAAGGAAAGGAAAGGAAAGGAAAGGAAAGGAAAGGAAAGGAAAGGAAAGGAAAGGAAAGGAAAGGAA
>WEIV01030396.1:35645-54156 GCA_013390005.1 Calyptomena viridis
AAGGAAAGGAAAGGAAAGGAAAGGAAAGGAAAGGAAAGGAAAGGAAAGGAAAGGAAAGGAAAGGAAAGGAAAGGAAAGGAAAGGAATTACAACTGGATTAAGAAAGAAGAGAAAATTCACTGTGGTTTTCACAGAACTGAATTAAGAAAAAAGAGAAAATTCCTCCTGGTCTTCACTTACTGAAATAAAAAAAGAAGAGAAAATTCACTCTGGTTTTCACATATTGAAATGGGAGGGAAAGAAAGAAAGAAGTGGAAATTCACCTTGTTCTTCATAGTATTGAAATTAAAAAAGGAGGATTCACCCTGGGTTTTATGTATTTGAATTAAGAAAGAAGAGAAAATTTATCTTGGTCTTCATATAATTGAATTAAGAAAGAAGAGAAAATTCACTCTGGTCTTCATATATTGAAATAAAAAAAAAAAACAGAGAAAATTCCCCCCTGGTTTTCACAGACTTGAAATGAGAAAGAAGAGAAAATTCCCCCTGGTTTTTACACATTTGGATTAAGAAAGAAGAGAAAATTCATCCTGGTCTTCACATATTGAAATGAGAAAAAAGGAAGAGAAAATTCTTTCTGGTTTTCACAGAATCGAAATGAGAAAAAAAGAGCAAATTCATCTTGGTTTTCATAGAATTGAAATAAAAAAGAAGAGAAAATGTATCTTGGTCTTCATATAATGGAATTAAGGAAGAAAATTCCCCCAGGTCTTCACATTTTGAAATAAGAAAAAAGAGAAGATTCCCCGTGGTCTTTCCAGAATTCCCTCCCCCCCAGCCACGGGAATGTTCTTTCCCTCTGACGGGAACATCCCCCCAAATTTGGGTTCGTGTCCCACATCCCCTCCCGTCAGGCTCCAAACAACTTCCACTGTGGATCGCGCCTGGAATCCTAAAAACAGGGAGATTGTGCCCTCCCATGGTGAGTCGGGAGATGTTTCCCGGTGGGAAAGGAGGAAAATTCCAGGTCAAAGGTGGTGTTTACACTCGTCACTCTTAGACATTCCCGGGGTTTATTTTCCTTCCTTCCTTCCCTCATCCTGGGATTTCCCGCCCCTTTGGTTGTTTTAAAAGGCTTCCAGGAGGAGGTTGGAGATAAATAAAGGAGGAATTGGGATGGATGGGGAGGACCAGGATGTGGCTCATCCCAAATGGGATGTGCTGGGCTGGTGTCCAGCAAAGGAGGACAAGCCTGGAATCCCTGGAAGTGTCCAAGGCCAAGGCTTGGATGTCAATCATGGAATCCCTGGAAGTTTCCAAGGTCAAGGCTTGGAGGTCAATCCTGGAATCCCTGGAAGTGTCCAAGGCCAAGGCTTGGAGGTCAGTCGTGGAATCCCTGGAAATGGCCAAGGCCAGGATGGACAAGGCTTGGAAATCAACCCTGGAATCCCTGGAAATGTCCAAGGCCAAGGCTTGGAAATCAACCCTGGAATCCCTGGAAATGTCCAAGGCCAAGGCTTGGATGTCAATCCTGGAATCCTTGGAAGTGGCCAACGCCAAGGCTTGGAGGTCACTGCTCGAATCCCTGGAAAGGTCCAAGGCCAGGTTGAACCAACCTGGGATAGTGGGAGGTGTCCCTGCCCATGGCAGGGGGTGGAATGGGATGAGCTTCCAGGTCCCTTCCAACCCAACCCATTCCTGGATTCTGTAGGATGGGAAGATAAGAGGGAAAATACTTCTTAGTTTGGGTGATTTCTTCATGTGAAGATTGAGTTCCCCCATTCCCCACATCTCTCCTGCCCTTCCCAGCCCTTCAGCCTCGGGAAGAGACAATTCCATGTCCATCAGTATCCAGAGGGTGGAGCAGGCTCTGCTTGGAATGCCCAGCAATGGGAAAAGAGGGAAGAAACTGATGCCCAGGAAGTTCCACCCGAGGAAGAACTTCCTCACTCTGAGCACCAGTCTGAGAATCCTGGAGAGAATCCTGGGGAGAATCCCAGAATCCCAGAGCTGGAAGGGATCCCAAAGATCATGGAGTCCCACCCAGGCCCAGCTCCTGGACCAAAACCTTCTGGTTAAACCCCCTGGGAAAAGGGTGGGTTGCCCAAGGATCTGGAATTCTGCTCCAGTTTCTCTCTTTCCTGGAGATCCTGAGGGTTTAACAGGGTGGGCAATGCCATGGAATTTCCCCTTGGAAGGCTGGAGTGATCCCACAGCAGGTTTTCCTCCTTTTCCCTGTAAATACAGGAAGGGCTGCAGAACCAGGAGTGGATCCAAGGAGGACCAGAGAGGGATAAATCCCTGGATATCCCCAGACAGGGGAAACTGGGAAACCCATCCAAACATCCACTGGAAACTGAGGAAACCCCAGTGTCCTGGGGGTCAGGGAGGCCAATGGGATCCTGGGGAGAATCCCAGAATCCCAGAGTTGGAAAGGACCCCGAGGACCATGGAATCCAAGCCTTGGTCCTGCACAGGCCCAGCTCCAAGGCTTGGGAAGAGCTTTGCCAGCAGGGAGCTGATCCTGCCCCTGGCCCAGGACCAGGATCTGTGTTTGCCAGTCTCTGTATTTCCTTATCCCATGATTGACACGAGGAAGTTTCCCTTGGGAGTCGAGTGGGAGGAGAAGGAATTAATTTGGATCAATGGAATTTACAGATGAATTGGAATGAAAACAAACAGCTTTAATAAATCCAAATGGAGCTGCCAATATTCCAAAGAGCTTTCCTGGCAAGGAGAGGTGGCCATAAAGCTGGGATGGAAGGATTTGGTGGATGGGAGTTGGATCGTTGTCCGGATCTCCTTTGGGAGGAGTTTCCTGGGGGCTGTGGGGGGAGAGATGGAGAGGGAGAGACTTTGGGAATGATCCATGGGTGGGACAGACCTTTGGGAATGATCTACGGATTGGACAGAGTTTGGGAATTATCCATGGATGGGACAGAGCTTGGGAATGATCCCTGGATGGGACAGACCTTTGGGAATGATCCCTGGATGGGACAGACCTTCAGAAATGATCCCTGGATGGGACAGACCTTTGGGAATGATCTCTGGATGGGACAGACCTTCAGGAATGATCCCTGGATGGGACAGACCTTCAGGAATGGTCCCTGGATGGGACAGAGCTTGGGAATGATCCATGGATGGGACAGACCTCTGGGAATGATCCATGATCCCGGTCCATCCCGTGCCCCCTCCCTGCAGCCCCTGCTGGACAGGGATGGGGTTCCCTCTCCAGGTCTCCTCCAGGATGAACATTCCCAGCTCCCTCAGCCCTTCCTGGAGATGCTCCATCCCTTCGGCACCTCCAGAGCTTCTGCTGGAGCCGCTCCAGGAGCTCCCTGTGCCTCCTGGGAATCCTAAGGATCCTGGGAATCCTGAGGATCCTGGTCCTGGGCCAGGGGCAGGATCAGCTCCCTGCTGGCAAAGCTCTTCCCAAGCCTTGGAGCTGGGCCTGTGCAGGACCAAGGCTTGGATTCCATGGTCCTCGGGGTCCTTTCCAACTCTGGGATTCTGGGATTCTCCCCAGGATCCCATTGGCCCCCCTGACCCCCAGGACACTGGGGTTTCCTCAGTTTCCAGTGGATGTTTGGATGGGTTTCCCAGTGTTCCCTGTTTGGGGATATCCAGGGATTTATCCCTGTCTGGTCCTTCTTGGATCCACTCCTGGTTCTGCAGCCCTTCCTGTATTTACAGGGAAAAGGAGGAAAACCTGCTGTGGGATCACTCCAGCCTTCCAAGGGGAAATTCCATGGCATTGCCCACCTTGTTAAACCCTCACGATCTCCAGGAAAGAGAGAAACTGGAGCAGAATTCCAGATCCTCGGGCAACCCACCCTTTTCCCAGGGGGTTTATCCAGAAATTTTTGGTCCAGGAATTCCAAAACAAGTGGAGCACTTTTTCCCTCATCCGTGGGAAAGAGATCCCAAGGAGCTGCAGATTTGGGACATTTGGGAATCAAGGAATCACATGGACCAGGATTGCTCAGGACAAAGCTGCACCAGAGCCAGATCCTTCCAGGGGCACATCCATGATTTTGGCACACAGGGATGAGTTTAATCCTTGGATACTCCCAGTGTTTCATCCCAGAAGGACCTGGACGTGATTGGGAATGGAGGTGCTGGAATTTATGGAATTACAACCTGAGCACAAGCCCTGAGAGGCGCTGGGATATTCCCTTTCCCAAACCAGCTGGGAATGCCCTGGGAGACAGGGAAAGAGGAATTTCCACCAGAAATCACTTGGATATCTCCACATCCTTAGGCAAAGATTCCCAATCCAACCCTAATAAATAACAATCAGTAAAGAAATCATTAAAGGACTCGTTAAGGAATCATTAAAGAAATCACTAAAGGAATCATTAAAGAAGTGGAGGCGTCTCATTCCCAAGGAAAAAGGGAATATTCCCATCCCGTGGCCGGGACTGCTGGTGACGGATTGGAGCTGGCAGGTCCCCCCCTAATGACCTGCTCTCCCATGGCTCTCCCAAATCCCAGTGTTAAGCAGGAACAACTTCTGGGCCAGTGCTCCTTCACGTCGGGAATCCTCCCCCTCCGGAATCCCGGAGTTAAATTGGGCCCCCGCTGGGAGCTGCCTCATCCCGGCTCCAGTGAGCAGGAATGGAGCTCCGGGAGCATTCCCGAGGATCCGGGAGAGGTGAAAGAGCCCTTCCCGACCCCCCCGTGTCCCGGGAGCCCTTGGAAGGAGCATTTTGGGATGAACATTGTGAAGCCACCCCTGAGTAACGAGCTGGGGACCCCTGAGTCCTGATCCTTCCTTATCCCGTGGGCAATCCCGGAAAAAGGTCGGGGGGATGGGAAAACAAGCTGGGATATAAAGGCTGGGATGTGTCCCGGTGTTTTTAGGTGAAATGGCAAAAAAAGGGGCAAAAAAGGAGGTGGAATTTGGGGTAAAAGGGGAAATTTGGGGGTGATCACGTTAAACGTGAGATCTAAAATCCCTGTGGGAATTCCTGGACCTATCAGGGAATCTTCTATTCCCAGAGGATATCAGGGAATTCATCCTGGAGTGCTTTCCCTGCTTTTAAATTCCTCCTTTGGAATCTTCCAAGTGGAAAACACGGGGATGGACCATGTGGTCCCTGAGGAGGGGACTGGAATTCCCAAATGAGCCTCCAAACAGTTGTTGGGAAGCAGATTCCAGTTATTCCCAGGATCTCCACAGGTCAGAGCAAATCCCTGGGTGTTCCCATCCCCAAAATCCTCCCGGGCTGGAAAGGACCTTATGGATCAGCTCATTCCAACCCCCAAACTAAAATCTCCAGCACAACTTCCCTGCCCTCCCCTCTGTCCCAGCACAGAGGTTTTCCCGGGATTTCTGTTGTCCATCACTTTAACCATGTGATTCCCAGAGGGATTTCTATCAGTGGAGGGATTCCCAATCCCTTTGTTCCTGTTCCAGATCCCGGGCTCTGGCTGCAACAGCTGCCTCTCCCTTGGGGAATCATTCCCAGATGTGTTTCCAGGCTCCAGGTCCATCCCTTTGCAGCCTTTATGTGCTTGATTTCCAGCCCTTGTCATTCCCATCCTTTCTTATCATGGAATTATGGAATGGGTTGGGTGGGAAGGGATATTAAAGCTCAACCAGTTCCACCCAGGGACACCTCCCACTATCCCAGGGGAATCCAACCTGCCCTTGGACACTTCCAGGGATCCAGGGGCAGCCACAGCTTCTCTGGGAAATTCATCCCAGCCCCTCCCCACCCTCCCAGCCAGGAATTCCTTCCCACAATCCCAGCTCTCCTTCCCTCCTCCCCCCTGCCCAGGATGTGCCCACATGAGGAGCAGCCAGTGGGAACCATGGAATGTGCCATCCCTGTGGGAATCCCACCAGTATCCCAGCACCCCTGGCAGGAATTCCAAGAGATTTTCCACAAGGAACGACCTTGGAAAGCCCATCCCTGTGTGGCCTGGATTTGGGCTCCTCTTTCTTTCCCAGGGAGAATTCCAGGCTGGGCCCACCCCTCCTCCTGCCCGGCCCCAGCTCCAGGGATTTGGGAATGGAGCCCCCAATCCATAAGGAATGAGGCTGGGACAAGGCTTTTCTCCAGGGAGGAATATTTGGGAGCTCCTTCCATCCCTCTTTTTCACTCCCAGGCAGCAATTCCTGCCAAACCCGAGCCTGGAGCTGCCCTGGATATTCCCAGAGAAGCCCTTCCCAAAAGTGAGCTGGGAGTGTGTCCTGAGCACATTCCAGATGGCCTTGGACACTTCCAGGGATTGGAGCAGCCCCGGATTCTCTGGGAATCTCATCCCAGTGTCTCCCCACTTCATATGCAAATGGAGATTTGCATATTCTAATTAACCAGGGTCAATTTAAGGAATTCTAGGAGTCCCTTCCTTGGGTCCATCCTGTTGTAGGGATGAGTCATTCCTGCCTTGGGAAATCTCCAGGGATTTCTGGCACATCCAGAGCTGGTTATTCCTCAATTTTAGGATGGAAGGAATAACTTCCCAAACACACCATTCCCTCCCATGAAGTTTTCCAGGAGCCTGGACAAGCAGGTGCATCCAGAGGTGGAATTTTCCAGGGAAATCCCAACCTGGAGATAAATTCTGGCTGAAATCAGGATGAGGTTGGAGCTCCAAACTGGAATTATAAAGCCCTGGAGCCTGGCAGGAAAAACCAGCTGGAAATGTTGCAGGAATTCTTTGGGATTCTGGGATTTTTGGAATTCCTGGAAGGTTTTATTTCTCTCTGGGTTTGTTTTATAGGATCAAAATGAGCCCAAATAAATCATTAATTAAATGAAAGACTTGAAGTCTCTGAGTGAAGTTTGTGTTGAGCTCAATAAAAATAAATCCTTAATTAATTCAGGATTCCTGATGGATATTGGAGCAGGAAATAATGGATTAATAAGTTTTAGGAATTTAAAACCCTCCTGTATCCTGCAATCCCTGCCCCCAATGGACACAGTGTGTTATTATTTACAGCAAATAAATTAGATTTCTTTTATATTTATATAAAATAAATATTTCATATTTTCTATTTAAATAGAAAATATTTTCTATTTTTTTATTAATTTCTGGTCTGCTTTCCCAGAAAACTCAGCAGCCACAGGGAAAACTCAAGGATTCCAATCCCACAAAACGCTGGGGGGAGCTGGGATTGTGCTGCTGTGCCCAGGGATTAGAGGGAAGGGAATTCCCTGGAATTGACTTCCCACAGGGCAGTTCAGGACCTTTTTATCCACCTCATTGGATTATCCACAGGAAGTTTTCTGGCTCATTAACTCCATTGAAAAGGTCAAATCCGATTTGCAGGAACCTTAACCCTCAGCAGGTGGATTTTGGGATGCAGGGATCGCCTGGACTGGGTGGGAAACTTCCTGGCTTTCCTTGATTTTTATTTTTCCTTTATGGAAGGTCATCAAAAGTGGTCGCTGGGCACGAGGACGGGGGAAAATGTGGATTTTCCTGCTTGTTCAGGGGTGGGTTAGGACTGGGAATTTCTCCAGAGTCTGGCAGGAGCATGGAAACATCCCTGGGATACAGGAGCAGGTTTGTCAGGAAAGGTGAGAGAGGCTAAATTTGGGAAAGGAGGAAAGCAAAGGAGATTCCCTGAAATGGGAGCAGCTGGGATTGAGTCCCTTTATTTAAGGAAAATTATTTGTTTTGAAGGTGGAAACTTCTGGGAACAGAAGAATCCTGGGGAGGGTAAAATCCTGGAATGGTTTGGGTGGGAAGAGACCTGAAAACTCATCCCATTCCACCCCTGCCATGGGCAGGGACACCTCCCACTATCCCAGGGGATCCAACCTGGCCTTGGACACTTCCAGGGATCCAGGGGCAGCCACAGCTTCTCTGGGAATTCCAGCCCAGTCCCTCCCCACCCTCCCAGCCAGGAATTCCTTCCCAAGATCCCACCTAAATCTCCACTTTTTCCAGCACGAAGTCCCTCTCCAGCTCTCCTGGAGCCCCTTGAGGCTCTGCCAGGGGCTCCAAGCTCTCCCTGCATCCTTCCCTTCTCCAGGGGAACATTCCCAGCTCTCCCAGCCCTTGGGAATGTCCGTGGTTCCCCTGGATTTGCTCCAACAATCCATCCTGCTCCTTCTGCTCCTGATCCCCATGTCTGGATCAGCCTTTGGAGAAGATTCCTCTGGATCACAGCTGTGCCTGAAGGGGTTTTCTGGGATGTCTGACATTCCCACTGGGCACATTCCCTGTCCTATGCCCCGAGCTGGGATCAAACACCCACTGGGAGACGTTGGATCAATCCCAGTGTTGCATCATCCAGGGTTTCTGGGAAAGCCTGGAGTCCCAGGAGGACACGGAGCCTCTTCCAAAGGAGCAGAGCAGGAGTTTCCCAGGCCTGGGAATGCCGGGAGCAGCTGGGGGTTATCCCGGCCCTGCCTGGGCTGTGGTCGGGAATTGGGCCTGGATTGGTGCCCAGCTCTCACCTCATCCCGGCNGAATCCAACCTGGCCTCGGACACTTCCAGGGACTGGAAATCCACAGCTTCTCTGGGAAATTCATTCCAAAGTTTCCCCACCCTCCCAGCCAGAAATTCCTTCCCAAAATCCCACTCAAATCTTCAGTATCCCAGTGGGAAGCCATTCCCTGTGNACTTTTTCCAGCACGAAGTCCCTCTCCAGCTCTCCTGGAGCCCCTTGAGGCTCTGCCAGGGGCTCCAAGCTCTCCCTGCATCCTTCCCTTCTCCAGGGGAACATTCCCAGCTCTCCCAGCCCTTGGGAATGTCCGTGGTTCCCCTGGATTTGCTCCAACAATCCATCCTGCTCCTTCTGCTCCTGATCCCCATGTCTGGATCAGCCTTTGGAGAAGATTCCTCTGGATCACAGCTGTGCCTGAAGGGGTTTTCTGGGATGTCTGACATTCCCACTGGGCACATTCCCTGTCCTATGCCCCGAGCTGGGATCAAACACCCACTGGGAGACGTTGGATCAATCCCAGTGTTGCATCATCCAGGGTTTCTGGGAAAGCCTGGAGTCCCAGGAGGACACGGAGCCTCTTCCAAAGGAGCAGAGCAGGAGTTTCCCAGGCCTGGGAATGCCGGGAGCAGCTGGGGGTTATCCCGGCCCTGCCTGGGCTGTGGTCGGGAATTGGGCCTGGATTGGTGCCCAGCTCTCACCTCATCCCGGCTCTGGGATCTGCCCTGAGGAAAAACTGGGAATTGGCATGGATTTAATGGCACCTCTGTGCTGTGGGAAGGGATTTCGTGGGCCAGAGGGAAACGATGGGGGGAAATTGGGATGGGATTTTCCAAGGCCCTGGCACAGGTTGGGCAGAGAAGCTGTGGCTGCTCCATCCCTGGAAATGTCCAAGGGCAGGTTGGATCCACCTGGGATAGTGGGAGGTGTCCCTGCCCATGGCAGGGGTGGGATCGATGGGATTTAAGGTCTTTTTCAGCCCAACCCATTCCAGGATTCTGGAGCCAGGCTGGGAGAGCTGGGAATGTTCCCCTGGAGAAGGGAAGGATGCAGGGAGAGCTTGGAGCCCCTGGCAGAGCCTCAAGGGGCTCCAGGAGAGCTGGAGAGGGACTTGGGACAAGGGCTGGAGGGACAGGACACAGGGAATGGCTTCCCACTGCCAGAGGGCAGGGACAGATGGGAGATTGGGAAGGAATTCCTGGCTGGGAGGGTGGGGAGGCCCTGGGATGGAATTCCCAGAGAAGCTGTGGGTGCCCCTGGATCCCTGGAAGTGTCCAAGGCCAGGTTGGATCCCCCTGGGATAGTGGGAGGTGTCCCTGGGTGGAACTGGATCATCTTTAAGGTCCTTCCCACCCAAAGCACTCCGGGATTCCATGGAATCCCCTCAGGACTGGGCAGTTCCTTATGGGACCATTCACAGAATGTCCTTGGAATTGAAATAAAACTTAAACTGTTTTTTTAAGGGAGTCTGGGAATTGGATTTCCTGGGTTTGGGAGAGGTTTGTCCAGAGGGGAAGGTTGGGATGGGAGTCCTTCCTCAAAAACAGGAGGAGAAAGCCCTGGAAAAGCAGAGAAACAGGGAAAAAAATGGAATTTCCTGTTCTTTCTCCATGCTTTTTCTACCTTAGGAAAGAGCAGGGATTATCCTGGGATAGAAACAACATGGGATTGAAACAGCCTGGGATGGAAACTGGGACAGAAACTCCCTGGGATGGAAATTCCCTGGGATGGAAACACTTTGGAATAGAAACTGGGATAGAAACTGAGACAAACTCCCTGGGAGAGAAACTGGGACAGAAACTCCTTGGGACAGAAACTCCCTGGGATGGAAATATCCTGGGAAAGAAATTCCCTGGGAAAGAAACTCCCTTCGATAGAAATTGGGATAGAAACTCCCTGGGATAGAAATTCCCTGGGAGAGAAACACTGGAATAGAAACTGGGACAGAAACTCTTTGGGACAGAAACTCCCTGGGATGGAAATATCCTGGGATAGAAACTGGGGTAAAATCTGCCTGGAATAGAAACTGAGAAACACCTGGGAGGTTCCTCCTGAGTGGGAGAAACTCAGGAAAGGGGAGAAGCTCCAGGAACGGATCCCAGACCCAAATCCCTCCCTTCCCAGTGTGGTTTTCTCCCCTTTTAAGCCTCACTGGATCCAAAGGGATCCCAAATTTTCCCCCTTTGGGTCTCGTTGTGGATCGATCCAAATCCCAATTCAGTTTTTACTTTCTTTTTATTTTCCCTTTCACACCAAGTTCCTGATTTGTGCAGCAAATTTGTGTCTCCATGGAAATTTAATCCCAGTTCTTAAACGTTGGATTAGGGAAAACTGTGGAAATGAGGGAAGGTTGGGCTGGGACAGGAATTTTTAATCATTTCTTGAGGGGCCGAAATCCTGCCCAGATTTTGTTTGATCCAAATTAAATAAATTAAAAATACTGGGGGAAAAGCCACTTTAAAAAGTCCTTGGTGGGTGAGATTTCAATGCAAAGGCCTGAAAAAATATCAGCTAAAAATTGTTATCAGCTGAAAATTATCAGTTGAAAATTATCAGCTAAGAATTAGCAGGTAAAAATTAGGAAGTGAAAATTAAGACCTGAAAAATTTCAGTTGAAAATTATTACCTGAAAAGTACAAACTGAAAATTATCAACTGCAAATTAAGAAGTGAAAATTGTCAACTGAAAATTAACAACCTGAAAATTAATAACCTGAAAATTATCAACTGAAAATTACAGCCTGAAAATTATGAAGTGAAAATTAACAGCTGAAAATTATCAACTGAAACTGATGAAGGGAAAATCGTAACTGGAAAATTATCACCTGAAAATCATCCTCTTCCTAACCCTGAAATTCCAGTTTTCGTCCCAAGAACTCTCCAACTTGCAGCCCCTGCTGCTCTTTGAGCTCTAAAGCCTCACTGGGGCCCAACATTCCAGTGGGAGGAACGACCTGAAAATTCCCAAATCCTTGGAGGGCTCCTAAAAATTCCAGCTCCTGGAATTCCCAGATTCAGGTCTGGGCAGAACTTCTGCTGAGGCTCCAGGGGGAAAACGAGGTAAAAACAAGGAACACAAGGTAAAAATTCCAATTTTTCCTGGTCCTCTTTGCAGTGTTTTGGGAGCTCTGATGTTTCCTGAACTCCCCCAAAATTAGGGAACTTGTTTTTCCTCTTTGCCAATGGAACGAGACAAAAGAGGGCCAAAGAATTCCATAAAACTCGGCTGGGCTGCTTTTCCAGCCCTTGGAATTGGGATGTTCCCCGGGCTCCCAGGAAATTCCCATGGGAATGAGGGAGGGATTTGAAGGAGGGAAAATCAAATGGAAAAAGCAAATCCGGGCTCGTCCCTCTCTTTTTGTTTTCTGTAACAACCCAAGGGCCGGTTATTATTCAAATTCTCATTAAGTGATTAATTAAAGAGCCACGGGAAGTGTTTCCTCGTTGCTGGGCTTTAATCAGGCAGCGGGGTGGGGTTAATTAGCGCTAATTGCCGGCCTGTTGCTGCCTAATGAGCCCTGGGGGGTTGTGGTGAGTTCAGGGTGGGTTTGAGATCCCAAATCCTGCTCTGCTGAGGCTCCAGGATGGTGGGAACACACCGGGGGTGGAGGGGTTTGTGTTCCCGGGAAATGTTTCCTGGGTGGAATTTCCTCAAATTTGAGCCTTTTGTTCCTCCCCGGTTCCCCCAAGGCAGGAAAAGAGGGAGAGGGATTTGGCCATTGGTGGGGCAGGGACAGGATTCCAGGGATTGTTCTGGGAGCAGCTCCACGGCACTGCCCAGGAGTGGGGAATCCTGGAATCCTGGAATCCTGGAATGGTTGAGGGGGGAGGGATTTTAGAGCTCATCCAGAGCCACCCCCTGGATGGGCAGGGACAGCGCCCACTATTCCCGGGATATCCCACTATCCAGGGGATCCAACCTGGCCTGGGACACTCCCAGGGATCCAGGGGCAGCCACAGCTTCTCTGGGAATTCCATCCCAGGGCCTCTCCACCCTCCCAGCCAATAATTCCTTCCCGAATCCCATCTAAATCTCTACTTTCCCACTGTGAAGCCATTCCCTGTGTCCTGTCCCTGCATCCCTTGTCCCAAGTCCCTCTCCAGCTCTCCTGGAGCCCCTTGAGGCTCTGCCAGGGGCTCCAAGCTCTCCCTGGATCCTTCCCTTCTCCAGGGGAACATTCCCAGCTCTCCCAGCCTGGCTCCAGAGCAGAGGGGCTCCAGCCCTGCAGCATCTCCGGGGCTCCTCTGGACTCTCTGCAGCAGCTCCAGCTCCTTGTGCTCTTGTTCCCAGAGCTGGAGCCAGGATTCCAGGTGGGATCTCACCTGAGGGGGCACAGGGACACAATTCCCTCTGGGATTCCCTGTGGGATCAGCCCAGGGCACTGTCTGGGATCAGGTGGAGCTTCTCCTCCACCAACCCCCCAAATCCTTCTCCTTCTCCAACTGTCCATCCCCCAACTCCTGAGGGATCCTGCACCAAAATGGGCACAAGGACAAGGAAAACTTCCCAAGGATCCCAAGGATCCTCCCTCCAGCTCCAGCTGCTCCCAAACTTCTGCTGGATGAGGTGAAATGAGGGAAAGACAAGTGAAATCCTCTGGGTCTGGTGGCTGGAGATTCCCAAACCTCAGCCCTTGCCGAGCCCTGCAGCTCAGAATCCAGCCTGGATTCCTCTCCTGAGTGGGATTCATCCTCCTAAACCATGGAATGGGAAGGACAAACCATGGGAAGGGCAAAGCCTGTGTTGGGAGATACAACTCAAAGCTCATTCCCTGTTCTCAGAGGGAAAGGAACACCATGGATCCCTCCAGGAGAATTCCTGCCCCTCAGCCTTCCTTTGGACACTTCCAGGAGGGCCCTTGGAGCTGGGACTCGGTGGGATTGAAGGACAAGGCTTTGCTTTGGGGCCGAGTCTGACAAGCGGCAGCAGAGAAATACGATCCAGCTTTTCCTTTTCCATCTCCTCGTTCCAGGGAGGGAACACAGGCAGCTCCAGCCTGGAGAGGAGCCATAAATCCTGCCCATAAATCAGGAGGCCGGGCAGGGAGAGGGGGGAGGGCAGCAGGTGCCCAGATGAGATCCATGTTTTACAGCTCCCACCCCTCTCCCGGCTCCGTTGGCCGAGGGAGGAAGAATTCCCTGTGTCTCCCCCGCGCTCCCGGAGCAGCTGGGGGTGTTGGAAAACACCTCCAAGGTCATCACATCCAACCTCTGAGCACCTCCAGGGCCACCCCACGCTCCTCTGGGAATTGGGGTTGGCACGGAAAAGCTGGTTTGTCCAACGGGGAGAACTCTACGGGATGAAGGGAATGTCATCAGGGAATGTGGGATGGGCTCGTGTAGCACCTGCCTGATGCCAGGTGGGATGAGCCCGTTTCTCCTGGATTCAGGCTGCCATGGATGAGGATGGGGCAGCCATCCGAGGGGTTTTCCCAGAATTGGGGGATTCAGCACTTCCCTTCGGAGCTGAGTCCAAACCTCTTCGCTCTCTCTGAGGAAACAAAACTCTTCAGTGTCTCCTTGGCTTTTGGAGGAATTTGGGGGCATTTTGGGGGATTCTGTGTCTTTGTCACGTTGCTCTCGCTGCTCAGGGAGCTCTGGCACCGCCCACATCCCACATTCCACATCCCGTCCAGGCCTTGGATCCCACAATTCCCTCCGGAGCTCCCAACCTTTGTGTCCCAGATGCTCCCGAGGGCTCATCCCACCCGGACACCTCAATCCCAACCTCACCAAAGACATTTTCCCAGTTTTCCAACCAATTCCTGAGGTTTGTTGGTCCTTTGGGTGCCCCAAATCCCAGATTTTGGCTGGAGCTTTGAAGGATCCTGTTAATCCTTGCTGGGATTTGGATGCAGCAGGAGCTCAGTGTTGAGCTGTGAGTCCTCCCTCTCCCTAAATCCCATAAAAACTTCCCGTTTTCCGGGTCTGTCCCTCTCTAGTCGTGACCTCCTGTGTGTTTGACATCAATAAATGCTGGATTTTGCACCAGAACTGCAAGAAAATGCAATTTATTGGCTCAGAATCTGTAGGATTTCTCAGTCTTCAGCATTATTTGACTTTATTTCTTTATTAAAACTCCATCTGCAGCTTTTCCAGGGCTAAGGAATTATTTAGGGATCAACATTAGGGATGTTGAGCATCTCCAGGGCTGGATCTCTGCAAACTTCCTTTCCAAACACAAGGGTTTTCCAGTGATTCGTGTCAGGTCATTCCACCCTCAGGTCCTTAATTGGAATTCTTGGAAATAAGGAATTCTTGGAACTAAGGAATTATTGATCTCGGGTTTAATAACAACAGCTCTGGATCAAACCCCTTCAAAGGATGTGAGGGGTGTAAAGGGTCCTCAGTCACCTCAAAATCACCTCAAAATCACCCCAAAATCACCCAAACCCCACCCTAAAATCACCTCAAAATCATTCAGAAATCACCCCAAAATTACCCCCAAAATCACCCCAAAAATCACCCCAAAATTACAAAAAAAATCACCCTAAAATCACCCAGAAATTACCTAAAAATCACTCAAAATTCACCAAGAAGTCACCCCAAAATCACCCAAAACCCGCCACAAATCACCCTCAAAATCACCCTCAAAATCATTGCAAAATCACCCAAAAATTACAAAAAAAATCACCCCCAAATTACTTCAAAATCACCCCAAAAATCACCCCAAAACCCACGAAAAATCACTCTCAATATCACCCCAAAAATCACCCTAAAAATAAAAAAAACATAAAAAAATCACCCCAAAATCACATCAAAATCACTCAAAAATCACAAAAAAAAAATCACCCCAAAATNAAAATCACTCTCAATATCACCCCAAAAATAAAAAAAAATTTTAAAAAATCACTCCAAAATCACCTCAAAATCACTCAAAAATCACCCCAAAATCACCCAAAACCCACCAAAAATCACCCTGAAAATCACTGCAAAATCACCCCCAAATTACAAAAAATCACCCCCAAATCACTCCAAAATTACCTCAAAATCACCCCAAAAATCACTGAAAAATCACCAAAAAATTATCGAAAACATCACCCAAAAATTACCTCAAAATCACTCAAAAATTACCCCAAAAATTGCCCCCAAATCACCCAAAACCCACCCAAAAGTCACCCTAAAAATCACCCCAAAATCACTTCAAAATCACCAAAAAATTACCAAAAAAAATCACCCCCAAATCACCCAAAAATTACCTGAAAATCACCCCAAAATCTCCCCAAATTACTTCAAAATCACCCCAAAATCTCCCCACATTACTTCAAAATCACCCCAAAATCACCCCACATCACCCCAAGCTCCAGGTGCTGTTGGCCCCTGTTCCTTCCCCAAGGCCTGAGCACTTCCCTGTTCCCTGTTATTTCCTGGAAGGGCTCCAGGGGCTGGATGAGCTCCCAGACCTTTGGCTCATCCCCATTTTTGGCCTGGAATTCCCATTCCCATTTTCCCCCCGGGGCTGTGGCAGCATCAGGCACATCCAGGATTTTGATGGGAATTCTGTGCTCCTCCCCTGCTCCCGAGCCCTGATTTCCCTCCCTGGCCCAGCCCAGTTTAGGCTCTGCCTTAGGCTGGGCTTTGGGAAGCAGCTGCATCCCGGTTTTTCCCATTCTGGATAAACCTCCTTCTTAGGCTGAGCTTGGAACTTTAAGCCAGGCTTAAATTCCCTTCCAACCCTTCCTGACTTGGCAGAGCTCACCTGGAACATCCAACTGGATTTTAATGCTGGTTTTTCCCAGTGGCGCCGAATCCTTCTGTCCTTCAGAATTCCTGCTGCTCCCAAATGTTCCTCTTGGATCTCAGGGGGTTTGAAATCTTCCACAGCCTGGAATTATAAACTCCGAAAGCACCTTTTGCCATCACTGGATTGTCAGGGAATTATGGAAAGATGATCCAGTTCCGTGGGCAGGGACAGCTCCCAATATTCCAGGGGATCCAACCTGGCCTTGGACACTTCCAGGGATGGAGCAGCTTCCCTGGAAAACCTGTTCCAGGACCTCTCCAGCCTCCCAGCCAGGAATTCCTTCCCAATACTCCACCTATCCCTGCCCTCCCTCCTCAGGGAACACCCAAATCCCGGGTTGCATTTCCCAACCCAAGGCTTTTCAAATTCCTAAAAGAACAAGAAAAAAAATCCCCCCAAATCCCAAATTTAAGCCTGTGACGGGCAACTCCTCAGATCCTGGGAGATTCCAGAGCTGGAATCTGTTCCCCCAACCCCCCCCCACGACCCCTTTGCTGTTTCCAGAGGGAACAATGTCCCCATCCCTCCCCTTCCCGAGCCATCCGTGTCCCTGGAACGTTCTGCTCCATCTCCTGGCAGGTCATTACCCAGCCCAGGAGGGAGAGCCATAAATCCCTGCATCCCACGGGATTTCGCTGCTCTCCAGAGCGTTTGGAGGTTCAGCTCCAACAAATCACCGCGGGAAGTCGGATTTCTCATCACAATATTTTATGGCTCTGCCAGGAGGGGTCGGGATTTACGGCGGCTCAGCCGGAGCAGGACGGGCATTCCCTGATTGAAATTCAGCCCAGGAACAGGAAAACAGGGAAAAACAACCTTGGGCGGCTCCAACTTTAAAGAGCCTCTTCTTTGTCCTTCCCAAAGTTTCTTGGGAAAGCAGGATTTCCGGGCTTTGCTTTGGCTCAGCCCAAGGGGTTCGTTCCTTGGGGATTCTCCATCCCTGGGGATGATTGGAAGGGGTTTGGAATGACCTGATCCAGTGGGAGGTGTCCCTGCTCCTGGAAGGGGGTGGCACTGGATGGGATTGAAGGTCCCTTCCCATCCAAATCGTTCCAGGATTCCATGACATTTCAGTGATGGCAAAAGGTGTTGTCATTCCTGAATATCTCTAATTATATATCTAATTATAATTCCTGAATGTCTCTGGCTGTGGGAACCATTTGGGAATAACACCGACAATTCCCTCCTTGGGAACCATTTGGGAATAACACCAACAACCCTTTCCTTGGGAATCATTTGGGAATAACCCCGACAATCTCTTCCTTGGGAATCATTTGGGCATAACTCCAACAATTCCCCTCCTTAGGAAATATTTGGGAATAACACCAAGAATTCCGTCCTTGGGAACCATCTGGGAATAACACCAAGAATTCCCTCCTTGGGAACTATTTGGGAATAACACCAACAACCCTTTCCTTGGGAATCATTTGGGAATAACCCTGATGATCTCTTCCTTGGGAACCATTTGGGAATAACACCAACAATTCCCCTCCTGAGGAAATATTTGGGAATAACACCAATTCCCTCCTTGGGAACTATTCAGGAATAACATCAACAATCCCTTCCTTGGGAACCATTTGGGAATAACACCAACAATTCTCTCCTTAGGAACCATTTGGGAATAACACCAACAATTCCCTCACTGGGAATTACTCAGGAATAACACCAACAACCCCTTCCTTGGGAATTACTCAGGAATAACCCCAACAATTCCCTCTTTGGGAACAATCTGCCCATGGTGGTGGTGGAAGTGTGTTTTCCAGGATCTCCACTTCCAAAGTCCCAAATTCCCCCCTAAAACCCTTGGCATGTTTGGAGGGGAACATGATCCAGGCAATTCCTTGGAAAACTGATGGCCCTGACACTTTACACCTGTAATTGGGATAAAAGCTCTCAGCAGCTGTTTCCAGGGAATAAATCACCTCAACCCTTGGCTTTCAGGAATTCTGGGATTAGCCCTGGGCTGTAAATCAGGAGCAAGTGGGAACAGCTCTCCTGGGAGATGGAACATCCCAGAGCTGCTCCTGCTGCTCCACAGCCCCGGGCACAGAATTCCCCCCAGGGATTCTGTGTGTTTGCAGATCCATAAATTCCCAATGCCTGGGTGTGTCCAGCACATTCCCTTGGTACTGCAGGGGGAAAAACATTCCCATCCCTTCTTTTTTTCCTCAGAAAGTTTCGGAATAAATGGCACAATGGGATTTAAATGTACAGAGATTCCATGACCAAAACTTCCTGGGATTGCTCTTTTGTATTAATACTTACTAGGTTTAGTGTTATTTATTAATTATGGTAATAATAATAATAGTGATATTAATTATTATTATTATAATAATGATGATGATGGTTTGGGTGGGGAGGGACCTCAAAGCTCATCCAGTTCCACCCCTGCCATGGGCAGGGACACCTCCCACTGTCCCAGG
>WEIV01030399.1:0-11785 GCA_013390005.1 Calyptomena viridis
TGGGCACAGAGGTTGCTCAAAGTTCTCTTCAACCTTGAATACTTCCAGGAATGGGGTATCCATTATTTTTCTGGGCAACTTATATCAGTGTCTCGCCACCCTCATCATAAATAATTTTTTCCTTATAAACAATCTAATCCACTCCTTTACAGTTTAAAACCATTTGCTCTTCTCCTATCACCACTGGCCTCAGTAAAAAAATTGTTCTCCACCTTCCATGTGAGCCCCCTTTAAGTAAAGGAAGGCCATGATAAGGTCTCCCTGGAGTCCTCTCTGCTCCAGGTGGGGCAACCCCAGCTCTCTCAGCCTGTCCTCATATGAGAGGTGCTCCAGCCCTCTGATCACTTTTGTGACCCTCTTCTGCTACCGCTCCAACAGATCCGTGTCTTTCCTGTGCTGGGGACTCCAGAGCTGGACACAGTTGTCCCAGGTGGGGTTTCACTGGAGCAGAGCAGAGGGGCAGAATCACCTCCCTCAACCTGCTGCCCACACTGCTTTGGATGCAGCCCAGGACACAAGTGACTCTCGGGGCTGTGAGCACACGTTGCCAGGTCATGTCCAGCCTCTCACCCACCAGCACCCCCATGTCAGGGCTGCTCTTGATCCCTTCATCCCCCAGCCTGTATGGATATTGGGATTGCCCCAGTCTGGGTGAAGGACCTTGTTCTCACCCTTGTTGAACCTCATGAGGGTCACATACTACGGTGTCTTCTTAATAGGGCTGAGGAATTCAGTTTATCTTGATATTCTGAAGCCTTTGGTGTGGGTAGTGCCAAGTACAAACTGTTTCTACAGCAATTTTGCTGTCCCCAACAGTCTGCTGTCCTATACACCTGCTTCCTGCCCTGGGGCTAAAGCTAAAAGCAAGGTGACAGCTACAATTGATAATTAACATCAGATGGCTTTTGTGCCTGTGGAAAGCAAACCTCTCATTTACATGCCTTTGTAAAAGATACTTATGGAAAGTAAAGTATAAAATGGAAATTAGAAGGCCTAGGTGAGGATTTGACAAGCAAATAGGCATTGACATATGACAAACTAAAGGGAACTTTACAGTACTAAAGATACAAATTATGGATCAATGGCATTCCCCAGAAAATAAAGACAACAATTACAAAACACAAAGCCTTGGTATGCCTTTTTAAACACGAGTCTCTGAAAAACACAAAGAAGTATAATAACGATGATAAGAAGTAGAGCATAGATTTTACATGAGGAGATATTAAATACACTCCTCAGCTTGGGATAAGGATGATAGGGAGGGAAAATGTGATAAATCCTAAATAAAAAATCCTAAATGGGGAATTCCTTTTCTTAGTATAAAACTACATCAGAAAAATTATCAGCCACAAAAATCAAATAGACAGATGCACTTTTCCACTTTTATTAAATCATTAAACTAATTATCATAGGACCTTTCGGATGCAAAAAAAAAATAAAAATTAGTATGTTCCAGATTGTCTTGATTCCTTAATTTGGAATTCCTTAATCTGGAAGAGTTGCAAGGCAATGAAATAAGATCATTATATTTATACATATGTTTTCTCTTAGCATCTATTACTGACTACAGTCAGAGGCAATATTGATCTGATTGGCTCAGTTAGTCTGAAGTTTTATGCAAAACAAATAATCACCCGTTTAGCTTTTTTTTTTCCCCACAGAGAACATTGATTAAAATAATATTTTTCTTGTAATAAAAATAAAAAACCAGCTGAAGGATTACAGAGAAAATAACATAGATGTTATACGCTGATAAATTTAAAATAAAACACAGGCAGAATACATCCAATACTGTAAGAATGAGAAAGTTCATAAGCTAACATACAAATCTTCTCATTTAAATAATCTAACTATCTAATAGTATCATAAGTCAGTAACATGTATATAACTACAAAAATAAGACTAAAAACAATTTCTAGGAATTACAAGATAAGAATCTTAATCACTAGGTCAAGTGGTTGACACAGTTTCTAATGACAGACTTATGAAAGGCCTAACCATGAGCGCGATAGGCCAAACAGCTCTGCCCATGTAAAGGAAAGCCATGCTCCTTATCATCTAAGTGTCCTGACAACATGGAAAAACAAGTGCATATACCTTACTTTTGATTTTTAGAGAAAGTTTTTCAAAGGCCCTCCTCAGGAGACATTCAGGAAAAGCTACAAGAAAAATCCAGAGCACGGAAAGCATCTTCTCTGAAGTAAAATTTGAAAGATTAATTGTGATTAACTTAGGAAAGAACATAGAAGACTAAAAAGTGCTACAGGAAAGATAGAGCAGGAGTTTGAAATTAATTCAAAGCAATTAAACGATGGCAGTTTCTTAAATAATTCTCTTACTTCTCTCTTGCTTCTCATGTACCTTGTAATTAGACTATGGATAAAAAAGGTCATTGAACCCAAAAGTTAAAAAGGAATTAAACATTTCTAAGGATTTTGAGAACATGCATAGTTCTAATTAATCGGAATACCCTGGAATATTAAATGTTAGATTTTATGACATAAATCAGTGTGTGACTGCCAGAGATTGGAATGAAACTTAACATCCCAGACAGGTGCATAGTATCTTTAGTTGACAACCACAGAACTACTTGCACTTTTTTTCAGAAGCATTTGGAATTGACCATTTCTGCATGTACAACAATGCATTCATATGCACTTTAAGTAAATTTTTCATTTCTGTACTCCTGCCGTGACAAGAACAATTAAGTAGTGCTGTGGGAAGAGGTTGAATCAAGCTCAGTTGCAGCATTGCTGTTTTGGACTGGTGGCATTCCATTCATAGTGGAATGAGGAGCCAGTGGCCCGACAGGAGAGAAAGAGGAAGAGGACAACAAAAAAGGAGGCTTTTGGTTAGATCCCAGGGCAGCTGGGCAGCTGAAAGCATGTCAGATATATGGATATAACACTTGTGTTTGCTCACTGAGGTTAAAGCAGAGGAGTGTGCAGAGGAAAAGATGAAAGGGGAGGCTGACCAGTAAGTGCCCATGGGAAACTTGGTACAGATCTCTATGGCAGCCATATATTGGAGGGAATGGAGGGAGTCTGGAGACCTTAGGAAAAAAGAAATGACAAGGCATGAAGAGTGCTGCTTGCAGGACATTAGGGTCTACAGCCATTAAACATGAGGAAGGAGCTGGAATGGAGTGAAGTGCTGAAGTCAGGTCTAAGAGGAGTGTTTATCCACGTGGAGCCTTCATACAACCAATAAACAAGTAAATCCTTTTGTAGATACTGTTTGTAAGTATTGACCAAGCTGGTAAGAATTGTCCTGGGGTCCAGTGACAGAATTGCCAGTAATGGAATAGTCAGGATATACATGGTCTCCTTTTCACCATGGTCTTGGCCTGATCTTGGGAGAGAATAAAAGCAGAGCCCCAGTTTCCAACATGGTTGATAAAGAGCAGCTGCTTTCTGCTAGTGTCCTTGATGTTTGTGGGTCTTCAGAGGCAAGGAAAGATGTATGTGCCTCCAAGACTGGGCTGGTAAAACAAGGCTAACCAGCAATAAAGACAGATAAAGTCAAATGCTGGTAAATGCATGACAGTGCCGACTGGAAGGAATTCCTTCAATTAGTCACAAATGTAATGGATTCCACCTTTACTGTACCCACTCAAGAAAAAGGCTGAGGCATCTTAGTACACAGCCAACTGAGGACATCTGCTCATTGTATGCTTGTATTCAAAAGACTAAAATATAGGACCTACAGAAGACCATCATATAATTACTGACAAATCAAGTAATAAACAGTGCCTCACTGTGAACAAGAAGATATAGGAAATTCAAAAGAAGCTATTCAAATGTGAACAAAAAAAACACTGGGGACTTAAAAAAGCACCTAAAAATTTGGACTCTTTGACTCTAAAGTGAGCAAAAGCAAAAGAAAAAGAAAGAGATGTGTACACTGGTACGTGTTGTAAAGAAGACACATCAAGTATATCTTTTCAATTGGAATTATCATTAGATTAGGGTATTAGGGAAGAGTCAGTTAAATTTGATATTAGGAAAAACTTCTTCACTGAAAGGGTGGGTGGGCATTGTAACAAGCTGCCCAGGGAAGTGATGGGCTCACCATCCCTGGAGTGTCCAAAAGAATGTGTGGATGTGGCACTTGAGGACATGGTTTAACAGGGAACACAGTGGTGCTGAGTTAATGGTTGGACTCGATGATCTTAGAGGTCTTTTCCAACCTTAATGATTCTATGATTCTAAACAAATTGAAACATTGTAGACTGCTAAGAGTATTTTTTTTATATAGACACATCTTGTTATGCAGCTCCACTAATAATATATTAGCTTCTAATACGTATCATCCTGCATCATAATGCAAAATAGAAAATTATTTAGAACACTAGTTATAGAGTAATTTAGATGTTACAGAAGATGAAAAAATAGAGAAAATGTTTGCCACTGTCATACTGTGCTAGTGTAACCACCTAACACTGCAATAGTCTACCTAAAAGTAGCTATATCTTGCTTAGAAAAATAAATTATTTTTAGTATTAACTTTTATGATTGAGAAACTTAGTGACCACTTTCTTCTAAAAATATATGCACTCTCTTCCAAAATAGGAATTTAATGCCTTTTGTTTAATGCATTTGTAGCTGCACACACAATATAATTATATACTCAGTTTATTGTTGTAGTACTGGAAGCAGAACTTCAGCTGCATATTTTCCCCTTATTTTTGTATTTATAACATTGTAAAAATAATATATGCATCTCAGGAATAGATTCTGTGACATTTACCAAATCCCACTGAGCTGGGAACCAAGCCTGCAAAATCATACTCATGAGAATACACTCCATAAAGTCAGGTCAGTGAATAAAAGCTCCTCACATGAGTGAGGCTATAAGAATAGACTAGAGGAGGTCAGGGTCAGTGATGAGTTTTGGCTGAGTCAGGGTTGGAGGATAAGGCCCTTATGAATCCTATAAATAGCTCATTGTTAAAGGAGGCCAGACCTAATTCTGGAAGTATTTTGGAAGAAACCACTGCGTGACTAATGACGTACACCTACCCAAGTCTCTCTGCTTATTAATGTGACATTTGTTTGGAACCAACATATAATAAATAAAAGATATTTTTAGGATGTGCCAGGGAAATGTATTCAGATTTTCAGAGAATAATTTGAATATATTTGAAGTGTTGCACTGTATCAAAGGAACAGTTGTTACAGCATACAAATAAGGTATTAAAAACAAGTGGTTTCTATTGATCCCAATGGAAACAGAAAATCAGGCCAAGGATGCTAAGGGTGGGATTTACTTGCCTGACTTAGATCAGATAAGAGCTGATGCTCCTTTTACTGTAAGTCAAGGGAAGCAGGTACCTTCACTGACCTATTCTAAAGCTGTAGTTTGGTACAAACTTACACTTGGCTTAACTGAGCACCAACATGGGGAAAAGCAGTTTCCCCAAGGCCTTTTGCCCAGCATGAATTGTTTATGACCAGGTTTGTAGAGTAACTTCATTTTTGTTGACATAAGGGTTCAATAACCTTGATAGATAGCTGACATTACTGAAATCATCCCCTCCTACCTCTTCCTGTCTCCCCTCAAGGTTGTTTTTCAGTTGGATCAGTTCTCTGGTCTGAAAACTATGCCAGCAGTGTCTGGGCAATGGACCAGAGCAATGCTGGACAAAAATGACTGCTTCTTTCAACTTTAAAGTCAGAGAACGGTGTCTGTCAAAGGCTCTGAATGAGCCATGTGGGTCTAACACTTCACTGCTAGCAGTACAGGGAAGTCTTCTATTCTGATCCACTCCCTGCTGCACACCACCACCACTTCCCTTGGCAGTGGCTGTGGACTTGTAAAAGCTTTCTGTGACCAGAGACACCTTCATAGCCTGGTAGAAAACTAAACCATTAAAAAAAGTGGGTTAGCAAATACAGTTGGATCACAAGAAGCACTAGATGTGCAGCAGAGCTGGCAAACAAAGAGGCTTGGTGACCCGGGGATGAGGGAAGAAAGAAGAAAACAAGAAGGGAAGGATGTCTGGGCCCATCCTTTCAAAAGTCATGAGCTGTTAGATCAGCTGCTCATCAAACTGCACCCTCAGGGTCCCCTTCCATATTACATGGTATGTGATCTAATTGGGGGCAGACACGGGAAGGGACAGTTCCACTTTCCTCCAGGCCTTCAGCTGTGCATTCCCAGTAGGCATGACAGCAGATGGGGGGGACAGGAAACCCAGCATCCAGACTCAGGCAAAACATACCTTAAAGTAAGTCCTAAACTCAGGTTGTATCAATTGGCCTTTGGAGTTCTCATCTTTCTGCATTAACTAGAAGGAGGTTAGACACAAAAAGTCACGCTACAATCCTGGCTCAAAGCGTCTGAAGGTCAATGAGATGAAATTCAAACTGATGCATTCATCCTGTGCTGTCCCTGTCTGTTGACTCCCCTCTGTCATGCTGCACCCTTACATTCTGAAGGAATGCATTTGTGCTAATATTTTGTTCTACAGTTACAAATGAAAATGAAAAAACATCTAAAAAGTGAAAGAAATTGGAACCGATCTGCTGATATGCATCATTATATCGATTCCCAAAAGAGTTGCAACTCTGTTGCAGAGTATTGACACTGTCAGCTTGCAATGCAAAGTGAAGTTAAAACTGAAAGATCACAAAGGAAAAAAGGGCAAGTTTCTAAACACTACTGATGAGTCCCAATGAGGCTGGAGCTGGAAGAATAAACAGAGCCAAGAGCTCCTTCAACAGCTGTTGAGACAGTGTGTGCTCACAGGGCTTTCATCGGCGCTAGCAGGGGTTAGTCTGTGGAAAGAACAAAGGATCCTCAGAGCCTGGGACACGGAGGGAGAAGCAGCGGAAACAAAAAGGCCACTTGGATGGCAGTCAGAGATTTTGCTCAGTCCCATTCTCTTTTCCTCCCTCACTTTGAGGAATACCTTAATTGTTTTAGAAGCCTCATTGACTTATGTTACTGGCTTGAGCATGTTATTGACTTCAATGAAGACATTTAAAAGAAGGTGCTGCTCAATATGAGCACAAATAGTAGTTAAAAAACTATTTCCTATGATCAATTATTAAACAAAGCACACAAAAGCACCTCCATGAAGCACTGGCTTCTATAACAGATGCTGGCTGACTTCAGTAAAATGACTTCCATTTATACTGATATTCTCTGATTAAAGAGACCAAAAAAAGTTATTCTCACACACTGAAATAAAGGTATTTTATTCTACCAACCTTGAATTGCACAATTTACTACCAAAACATTGATTTCACATTGCATCTTATTTGTGTTGCTGAGAGGGTTTAGTAAACATATTAACCACCTCCTTAAGGAAAACAATTTACATATATATTTTGTGTTTGACTGGATGAAAACATTCTTCAAGGAAACAACTGTCTAGACATGATGACAATAAACCCTTTATTACTGGGATGGCGGGAAAAGATGTTGCCCTCAGTAAGTAGTACTTCCCAAAAAAGTCATGAACTGTTTGCCAGGCTGTCATGTGCTTAAATAATTATTTCAGATATTCATTCTTCATAAAAGGCTTCAGTATAATTTTCTGATGTGGAACACATTGATGGTTTATGGCTCTGTATGTTTTTTCCACGAACAAAGCTTTGTTCTGTTGAGAGAGTTGAAAGGTACGTTACACCCATCAATGGGGCAAGGCCTCATCAGCCCCACACTTGTGTCATGGTATAATTTTGTAATTCTTGCCACATGAACTGTGTGAAAAGGGATGATAGGCACAGAGGAAATTAGCACCAAAACTGTTGTTAATGGTAAAAAAATGCTGATCCTCATTACAATGCAAACAGTAGGGCCACTCCCACTCCCTAATGATTTACTTGGCTATGGTCAAGACCCACTCCAGCTAAAAATTTGAGGGAGATCCTGCCATTACTAAGGCAGAAACAGATTTCTGATCAAAAAAAAAAGAATTTGTCATTTTTTGTATAATAGCTTTAGTTTCACATGCCTTTCCTGGAAGTTGCTCCATCAGGATCAGTTCCTATGCCTACACACAGCTTCAGCCTGGCTCTGAAAACCAAAACTAACTGAGCCAGATAATCAGAAAAGGAAACTGAGTATAAATATAGAGCAAAATCCACAATTTGGTTTCATGGTGCAAGCAATAGTGACAAATGGGTTATAACATTAATTTCACTTGACAGAGATAAGAAAATGATTGGTTTTTTTATAAACTAAGAGCTTCTTTCTCCATATAGCAAAATTGGGAGATGTTATCAAGAATACATCACTCTCTTGTCTTAATTCAAAGCCTGATGAAGAAAGTGTATGGGGCTTTTTGGGTTCTTATTGGTTTTGCATCAACTTTATATTTTTATCAGGTTTTTCTTTTACTCAGGTTTGAGGTGGCCCAATACACTGTACTGAGTTATTACTTCAAGAACTCTGAATGAGTCAGCCTTGTGGTTTCTGAGGAATGTGTTGTGCTTCTAGGAATTCAACTTGGATCTCTGGGCCTGCAGATGCAGCCTCTGATGTGCATAGCCAGATGATGGCTCAGGGAATAAGGGGCTTTACATAATGAGCTCTAAATCTGCGAATTAGTTTTTACAGTTGTGAAGGAACCTGAGATTAAAGGTAGAAGTGATAAAATGAAAATAACAGGTAACAATGGGAACACAGGAGCAGAAAGAAGAAACCCCATCTCACTTCTAAGTCTTAGGTGCTCCTCAGATGACAGTGGCTGTATCAAATTCTTAGATAGTGGCTCCTTGAGGAGAAAGAGCAGCAGTGGATTAAGTTTTCTTCATGGCATTGTAAATTCTTATGTGAGACCGTTTGCATATTCCTTAAATGTAGGGCTGTACAGACCCAAATCTGTGATTGTTTTTCTTCAGTGGTAGGCTATGTTGTACATTTTGGAAAGCAGGCACTCTGAGTTTCATTTGAAGGTGAAGGTTAATGCTGACATCAATTGTCAGCGTTTTATGATGTTTCATGTGATAATTTAAAAAGTCTGACTGTTAAAATTAATTTAAAAAACTCTGTTTACTGTAAACCTCATTTATTTGATTGGAAGTATTACTTCTATACTATATAAACACACAAACAGGCAGGCAAACCACCTCCTTTCTCTTAAATGTATTTTTGGCAACTGAATGCATATATATGTATTCCTAAAGTACATCATGACTGTAAATTAAGCTCTCAAAAGTAAGTTGTCACAAAAGCACTGTTTATATGAGCTTACTTAGTTCTCTTTGAAGTATCATTCATCTTGCAGTATACAGCCCATTTTCCTTAAGATTCCCCTTTTATTTTGTTCATAGCATGAAATACGTTTTAGAAATGAAAGAAGATACAACAAATGAGGCTGTTATCTAAAGAAGTGGACTTGTTTTCATTTTATATATAATTGTATGTGTTTTGGAGCTTTAAAAGTCACAAAGAAACCTTTACACTTGAATGAAAAAAACTGAGAGAAAATCAGGAATACTTCCTGCAGTTCTGGGAAGACTGACTTCATTTCTACATTGGTTATAAACCTTTGTCTCGTCTTGCCAGATTCCCTCTTCCTCGTTCCCTTCTATTCTGGCTCCTTGCTCCTATCAATTCTTCCAGATCCTGTTGGCATGCTGGTCTCTCCCAGCTCTACATGGTTGCTCCTGTCATGTTTCTGTACCTCTAAACCCTGCAAGTCATGATGAATCACCTCACCCCTTTCTGTTTCTCAAATCTCTTCATCTGTCAAGCTACCACTTCCTTCTTCTTCTGAGAGAATTTCTCTTACCTTGGTTTCAGGGACTACACCAAAGAAGCTTCCAAGTTCCCAGGATGTTGCACTGGAGGTGAGGTCCCACTCTATGCCAGGAGTCTCGAGAAATTTCAGTGAAATAATGCAAAAAGTTCTTTCCCAAATAATGACTGTAGGATAGATCCTATGTACAGGCCACAAGCAGAGTAAATGCTAATTACCTGCAGATCCTACTGTCTTGAAAGCCTTTCACATCCTGTGTAAGATACTCTAGGAGAACAGCATTGTCATATGGTCCGTAAATATTAGAGAATAATTCATTCATCAGATATGTGGGCTCTCTTTCAAGAACTGTAACAAGTGGCATGGTTGATATCAACACAAAAGAACAGTGACAGTTGTTTTATTTGTTTGTTGGTTTGGTTTTTTAATGCAGGACCATTATACTAGACAGCATTAACTAATTTTCTTTCTTTTCCTTTTACAGGCACTGTTTGTTACTCATCTCCACATTTCTTTCTGTTTTGCTTTATAGCAGAAGCAAAAATGCTGTCAGTTGACCTTATCTGGATTTCATTGTCCTTTTTCACTCCTTTGCTTGCCCCTCCAGTTGTGTAATTTCAAATACTCATACTCATGAATTAGCCCCATTTTGTCTCTTAAAAAATGCAACTGTTTGGGATCTTTTGTCTGTTTTATCTTTTTGCCTCTAAAATAAATGTTCCAGTCACATTTTCAAGCTTTATTTCAAAACAATGGAAACATAAGCTGAAACTCTTGCACAACTACTTGATCCAAGGAGCTTTAAGAAGAATGTTGATTATGAAACTTGTGATAAAATTGTAAAAGTTGGCAATACAGAGATTGAGAGGAAGCTTATGTCTGCTTTGCCACCTTTAGCTGGCTGACACCAGCCAGTGCATGTCAGAGGGAAATTGCAATTACAGGCAGGCTATAGATAGCCATGGAGTAGCACCTTATCAGTGCTGCAAATATTTTCAACAGCTAAAATAACCCCAAGGAAACAAACCACAAAAACACCTAAGATTACACAAAGTTTTACCTCCTTTGCAGATGGACAGTAGGATCAGGCCAGGCCTAGTCTGAGATGACATCCTGAGCTCTGCCAGCAGTTTACTTAGACAGACTCGATCCATTCAACAAGCAATTTCAGAGCGCACAACCTAAGGAAACAGGGATGCTGGCTGAAGTCCTGGAAGACACCTAAGCCTTCCTGGAAGATCATGAGGATAACAGGTAACAGATCACTGGGGGCTCCTGGTCAGCGAACACCAGATGACTGAAGCCCAACACCAGACCTCACTGACAGGCACTCGGAGACACCCGTGGTGAGGCTTTCCAAAGGATTGTCCCGCCTTCTCTCTGGAAACCAGTGACAGGACCTGTGGGAANGGGGGAGAGGCCGCTGGTCCCCCTCGCCCGGGGCCCGAGGGGAGCGACCCCCGGGTGCCGGGGGATTTGAGGTGGGCGAGTTTGGCGCCTCGCAGGAACTTCTCACATGCCGAAAACACTTCTACACGTCTGCTGCATTCCACAGCTTGTTTCTTTCTCCTGCCTCTTCACACGTTTGTGGCTCTTTNGCAGCACCGAGCCCGTCACAGTTCAGGAAGCGTTTGGACGAGGCTCTGAGGCACAGGGTGTGATCCCTGGGGCGTCCTGTACTGTGCCAGGAGCTACGACTTCGATGATCCTTGTGGGTCCCTTTCCACTCAGATTATTCTGTGACTCTTCCAGCATGCCTGGGGGGCAGCCGGGGCGGCAGCTGCAAGGGGAAAACGAGACCCTTCCATTCCACCGGGTCCCCGCAGGCAGGCAGGCCCCGCCGCGGGAGCTGCGCGCCGCCATCCCGCTGTCCCGGCCCCGGTAGGAAGCGGAAGGGCCGGNTTTGGCGCCTCGCAGGAACTTCTCACATGCCGAAAACACTTCTACACGTCTGCTGCATTCCACAGCTTGTTTCTTTCTCCTGCCTCTTCACACGTTTGTGGCTCTTTTTTTTTTTCTGTTCCTTCCCACCCCGCCAAAAAAAAGTTTTAGCGTGTCTCCCTCTCCCACGCT
>WEIV01030399.1:11802-22469 GCA_013390005.1 Calyptomena viridis
CTGTGACAATCCCCACAGCCTACAAACACTTGGGTCTGTTTGGTTGACGAGTGCAGGTTAAAATTAGGTGCAGCGTCAGCTGTCACAGCACCGTGCGATAACCAGCGCAGCGAGTGCTTTGGGTAGTGGTTGGAAAAAAGAGTGACCCCCTGTATTCTTGGCCCTGTGGCTTTTTGCTTTCGTTTGTTCTTATTCATCTGCAGAGCAGCTGGCCCAGTTCTGCTTTTCAGAAACTGATGGAAACCTTATTCTAATAATAATATTGTAGTTTTTATATTTAATTTAATAATTTTTATTTAATAATTATTGCTTCAGTAGAAATATCATGGATGCACTATGTAACGAACTTGAAACCAACTCCTTTGGTTGCTTTTAATTTACTCAAAATATTTAACTTGCTTCCCACATTGAGGGGCTGTTGTCAGGTTCATAAGATCTTGTTTGGTGACAAACCAAAAAATTATTAGCCTGGTAAATGAGAAAATTATTTACTAAGCCATCATCTGTTAAAAATACTTTGCATTTTCTATATGGTTTACTGAAAAACTGGTGAATGATGTACTGAAGGGGTTTGAGGTAGAATTCTGAAATGCTCCACACATTTTTTTGAATTTACTAGTTTATACGTGATGAATTAAAATATAACTCAATCTGTGTATTTGTGGCATAATGATCTTAAAATGGTGCTGACACATTTGGAAAAGGAAAATTGGAAGAATCTACTTGAGAAGGAGTATCTGATCAGATACCAACTTTGCTGTATTGCATTTTAACTTTTGTCTGTGCATGCTGACCTCCCCTTCATGCAGTGCTATTGTATTAGGAATGTGATGGTGGGAGGTAGGAATTTGAAAAAATTCATTTAAACATCAAAGAAATACCTAATCATAGGAAACAAATAATTTTTAGGAGTCATGATACTTCTCTGTCAGTGTATAACAGATGTTATAGTTATTTATTCATATTTATTACTTTCTCCTAAGATCTTGAAAGCCCTGGATAACATGTGAGAATTGCTAATTGTGTTAGAGCTGGGAGTAGCTCTCATGATAGGAAAGGAGCAGCAAGTGAAGCAAACCAGCCTTGTTCTCTTTATTCTGTTTGGTTTTGTGTGAGCTGCATATAATGCCCTTCAGGAAATCAAACTCTGCATTCTCCTGATTATGTTGATAAGAGCTGTTTGCTGGGCAGGCAGGTTGGGTTGGTGTTTGCAGCCCTTCATGTGCTGGTCTCAGCTGTGGGCATGGGGAATAACTACATGCAGGGTTTTATTGCAGGACTTTCCAAGGGTGGAGACCATTCCCACTTTGGCTCCATGTTCCCACTGACTGTTCAGTGACATGAAACTCTTCTGATACAGAACTTTTTCAACACCTTTAAGATGTCTGTGTCAGGTGATAGGGAAATTCATTGACACAGAGGCTTCTTATGGACCTTCTCTACCTAAATTCTATTCTGAGGGGAAGTATGAGAGAGTAGTGTGTAAACTGTAGAACTCATCTTGAAAGTTTGAGGTGGTGAAGTTCCAGGAAGTTTCCATTAAAAAAAGAGCAGAGTATATGGTTAACTGAGACTCTCAGTTACCACCATCTGGCTCTAAGGCAGTGATGTTGAACTGTACTTGCAGTGCTGTGAAACCAATAGAAAGTGATGCATTGTTAAATGTACACGAAAGATTTTCATTGTCCTCCCATGATGAAACAGAGAATTTACTTCCTTCTGATAATACTTGCAAACAGTATCTTTTTTCTTATCACTGCAAGCTGTTACAAGCCAGTTTATAGTATCAGGCTGTTTCACTAAGTATCTTCCTTCTATCAAGCCTCTGTGATAACTGCCAGGTAAATGTGTCAAACTTGACTAAATGCTTGCTGAGAGTTGCAGCAATTGTTTTTGTTGATGCCTGCTGAACTTTTCACCTTTGTCACACTATAACCAATCATGCAGCTCCAATGTTATGAAGGTCAAAATTTACACTTTTAGTAAAAATTCCATGTGCGACAAACATGTTCTTGATGGCTGCAGTGATGAGAAAGCATAAAAGCATTATCAGGAAAGCATGCATTTTTGTCACCTAGAGGATGATATTTTACCTTTTCTTTGGTGTTTTTATTTTGTACTGCTTTCTCCAGATAAGCTCTTCTCCTTTTGTGTCCATCCTCACATGCTGCTCATGTGTTCCTGTTTTAATCCTACTCTTTCCTTCACACCCCATATGATTTCTTGTCCTGCATTACTTAGTTTATATCCAGGCTTTCCTTTGAGATGCTGAAGAGGCAGGTAGGAGGAAATGACATTTTCTTTATGCTATTTCTATCTTTCTGTAGTGTCCTGAGGATTGGAGTGAAACTTAACTGTTTGAACCCATGTGCATAGTGGAATAAATACAAGGAGTTTTGATATTTTGGTTTTGCTTTTTTTTTCCTATGAAAAAGCACATTCCAGTTTTATAACAAAAGGTAGTAGCCATTAGAATCATAATTATAATGAAGAGTTAGGGGTTTACATAAATAGTTCTTTCCTGTATGTTTTGAAATCCCTTAACTATTTGTGTTGAAGTTTATCTGATTTAAATAATGGTGTAAAAAGTACTTTCTCTGCTTCCAGAAGGCAGTAATTTTGGCATATATAAATAAGTATTTGCATGTAAAAAATTATTATGTATATTTAGCATATTTTCTTAAAGTGTGTATGTATTGTACCATGAACCAACCCAAATGAAAATCCTTTGCCTTTTGATACTTCTTATTTCAGATACTTCTGAGAATTTATCAGCACTCTACATTGTAAATATTGAAAGAAATGGAAAAATTATTTATACCTGGAAGGTAAGTCTGCCTTTGAACTTTATAAAAATATAATTGAGAATAACACTGCATGTTACCTAACTGATTTCCTGTAGTTTAATTTTTTTTTTGCATTGAGGTTTAGAAAATGAAAACTTGACTGATTACAGCTTGGGGGATTGGGCAGTAGGAAAATACCCATGTCTACTTCAGACAAAGGTTAAGAATGATGAAATGGAGAGTACTGACCTGATTAAGCCCATGGGGGTTTTGCCCTTGATTTTTTGGTGGGCCAGAATCTCACCCTGCATGAAATGCAATTTCTTTAACAGATAAACTCCTCATAAACATTTCTCAGAATTTCTTAGGGAAGTCTTAACTCTTAAGTTCGTGGCACTGCTTTAGTTAAATGTTTTACCAATATATATGTTAAGATGCCATTTATCTAACACTATTTCTGCATATACCTTTCTTGTCTCTGGCTGTAAGATTCATCTATAGCACTTTATTGCAAGGAGTTTGAAGGAGCCATTGTATATTTGATGTCTGGGAGAGAGTTAACATAGGATTCAGAAGGTGACACCTTGTCTTGTTCTCTTGATGAGAGAAGCTGTGCTTCTTGACTGTGCAGCTCAGAGGAGCCTGTAGGCCCAGCTGGATCCTGCAGGATCTTGGTTCCTGAGGAGTACAGACTGGAGATGGATTCCAGTAAAGTAGGGCTGCCTTTCTTTCCCCTCTGGCTCAACGGTGCTAAAACTCTCTAGCCTCCCTAGGGTTAAGGGAAGAGGTGAGGCCTTCATCAAGGTGTTAATTGTGGGTGTATGTTTCCTTTAGTGTGAGCATAGGGAGGGGACTGTACAAGACAACAGTAACTGTAAAACCAACAGTAAAGAATGTGTCAAATTGGGGTTTTTTCATTGCTCAAAACTCTAGAAGACTTAATGCAAGTCACCATTTAGCTCAACAGCAGATCTGGTGCTGTGTGTATGGGATGTTGCTGCTTTTTAGCATCTGTGGAATCTCACACTAAGCTTTTTCAGGTCTCTGACAGCCCAACTGCCTTGTTTGCTCCTCGGGTTCTTGCATGAGTTGCAGCTCAAGTTTCACACATCCAAATGTAGGTGCCTGCCTGAGTGCTGGAGGTCTAAGCTCCCATTGTAGTTCATAGGAATCTGGTCAAAACAGTTGATGGAGTTTGGGGAACTGGCCACTTGTAGCCTGTTCTTTGAGAGGAGGTGTAGGGGATGGAGGAGGATGTAAACTAGGCTGAGCTGCCCTGGCTTGTTTCCTAATAGATGCAAATAGAAAGCAACCTTTGTCTTTTAAGTGAGAAAGTCAAGTGTGTTCCGTGTGAAACCAGAGGAAGGTGGAGAAAGAGCTTTATTTTCAAGCTTATTTTAGAGTATTGCGTTGTACTGTGGTTTTGACAGTATCTGTCTTTCGTGACATTAGTAGTTGGTGTAAAGGAAGATATTTTTAACAGAAGTGAATTCTATTTGCAAGCCAATGCAAGAATCTTTGGAGTGCTCATGAAAAAACGTGTCTTAGCTTACACATGGTTATGGGCATTGATGTAGTTCTGTTACCAGTCTTGTAAAGTGTATTTTTCAGTATCTAACTACAGAGGGTGTTAGCATTTCATACACCCTTGGAAAGAATGGTTATTTGTGGAAGCACTTGCTTAATCTTAAATTAAGAGGCCTGGAACCTGTCTTGATATAAAGACATTTTGTTTTCTTTGTTTATCAGAAGTCAACAACAATTTGTCACTGCCCCAACAATAATGAGACACTCAGAAATAGACCCCTTAGGAAGCGAATACTCAGGCTTTTGTTTTAACTTCACAAAGCAAGATGCCATAACTTTGTAAATAACCACAGATCTCTCCCCTCTTTCCCCCAAGCTGTAGTTAAAAACAATGATACTCACTGTTTGAGTACAAGCTTGTGTGGCTGGATTTAATTTCAACAGTTTAGCAATTTTTTTGCCTATACCTACTCTATATTAATAGAGTACATTAATAGACATCAGTTTGATTTGCTATACAATATATGCTGCCAGCAGAATTTTCTCTTTTCAATATATTGGAAAATTTAAGGCATAGTGAAAGTGAGAAGAAAGGATTTGATTTGTTTAGTCTCAAACATTTGTAAATGCCCCAAACAAAATCATTGTCTGTTATTATCAGTGATCTAGAAAGGTTGTATATTACATTTCTCTTCAAAGGCAGAAGACTAATGGTGAGCTTGTGAAATATGTTTAGCCTTCAAACAGTCACTTCCTAAAGCAAAGCTGAAGTCCTTTTTCCAGGCTGCAACCAGATCACTGGAAGCTGTTTTTTTGGGCATGTTTGATGTTTCTGTGCTTTTTTTTGGAGCAATGACCCACCGAGTTGGTGAGGTTTGGAATACCAGCCTTAAATCTCCAGGGGACATAGCATCCCTTTTGATTCTTGTACAGACATCTCTCTTCCTGGCCCTGCTGCCTGTAACTAAAACCAGTTTAGAAGCAAAGTGAGACAGAGGCACTTGGCTTATGCAATGGCTTGTGGGCTGTGGATTGGCCAAATTTCAGCTTTAATCCCATGTGTTAGTTCTAAAAGGAAAAAATAAATCTTTGTTCTCTTGGAATTAGAATTTGCCTTCTTGGAATTAGATAATTAACTGTCTGTTTATAGGACAGGGAAATGTGTGAGGATGTGTGTCAAGGGGCAGGGAGAAGAGGGAGGTAGGAAAAAAAAAGAAAGCAATGTTTAACTTTGTGTATATTTATATTGCCAGTGCTAATTTGTTTCCATCCATAGGGAAATCAGAGAAATACTCACATTGGATTGTACGATCTTCAAACTAAACAAAATGAGGTGAGAGCAATACCAGGTTTCTCCCTGGTGAAGACAGTGCTGTAGTGTTTCAGACTTTGATGCTTTGCAACACAGTATGTTATGTCCCTAAGGAACATATCCTTGTTTGAAATAGAGACTGGAGAAGGTATTCAAATGATTCTCAGTAGCATTAAGATGCAGCACATTACAGAACATTTGAAAGGCTAGAGAGTATTAAAGCATCACCTCCTCAATCTTTATTTCTAAGCAACCAATCGAAGCCTTTCCCACTCCTATTCACACTGAGTATGTGTGCAAAGAAGTAAATATTTGGGGTTTTCTTTGTGTGCATTCTCAGTCTGTTTGATGCTATCATTTGTAAGAAATTGTTTTATTCTAAAACTGAATGTATTGCAATTCAGTAAGTAGATTAATGATAATTAGGCCTTTGCAGGTGTCCCCACAATGGTATGAAATGGGTGAGATTTTATATTTACATAAAAGTCTGTTGCTCTAGTGGCAACAGAGAGCTCAAAAGAACCAGTAAGAAACAAACAAATGAGGAAAAGGAAAACTGATACACTTGGGGTTTGAAATATGGTTCTTCTGGGCATAAAAAGATTTAGTTTAAAGATAAAAAACTGTGTACGGGACAGCAGTGTTTTCCTAAGGAGAAGTAATTAGATGGTTTCCTCTATGTAGTTTTAAAAAAGCACATTTATTAACATTACCATGTTTCTCTGTAGCACCTCTATATGTTTGAGAAGGATCTACACATCATCAGCTGTTCAGTCAATAATGAAAGGACATTATTGGGTAAATATGTGTTTTATCATTAAATTTTTTTGGTAAAGATACTTAGTTTAGTAGGATCATACATTTGGGTCTAAAATTAGTTAAACCTATTTTGACCTATCTGTTGCCTACAGTAGTTTATGCATTTCTTTGGATTTCTCACCAAATAATGTAGGTAACAACATAAAGGCACAGTGGTAACGATACTGCTTTTTATTAAAATGGAAGTCTTTTTGTCTCGTCTTAGTTCTTTGTTCACTTCCCCCTTCAGCATTTATCCCTGCCTCCTACTTCTAGAAGAGCTTCTGTTGTTCCTTTAACATATATGTTTCTGGTAAAAAAACTTGTTCACACATGGAGCAAGTTTAATAAGATTAAATATTAAATATGCAAACTCACTGTGGCTGTGTTGGTGTTTTCCCCCCCATTTAGCTGTCAGCTTCCGTCAACATGCAGAGGAAGAAACAACAAGTCAGCTGTTACAGTCAGGTACTGCAAGTGGGTTGTTTTAATACTGTTTGAAATATCGTACCCTTTTGCTTTCTTTCTCACATAGTTTCTATTTAGAAAACAAAATTGTGTACATAAAAGAATGGTATCTAAAACAAGTTCTTTCTTTCAGTATCCAAGTATTTAACCTTGCTAATTGAAATCCATCCCATTAATAATGTGAGAGTCCTAAAGGCTGTGGATAGCTGTGTTCGAGTGCAGGTAAATTATTCAAGTAATACAAAATCAAGCCTTTGTAATTCACTGTGCTAGAGGGAAAACATGGTCGAGTGCAGAACTATCTCATGTTATCTTGCACTGTTGCAGAGAGAGTGTCTCTGTGTTTCTTCATGGAATTAAACCGATGAAACTTTGTAAAATGTTTGATGTAGAATGTTTCTCTGACAGCAAGGTTGCTTTTTTATTTCTCTTCAATCCCCCGAAGCTTGCAATTATAGTGATTGGTGCTTATTAGTATGTAATGATAGCTATTTTTATTAATTAAATATCATTAGTGTGTCTGACTTAATTTAAAAATATGTAGATATCCAGCTAAACCCCCCAATTTTAGATTAGTGTTCTAAACTACTTTGGTTATTCACTTACTTTTGTGAAACTTTCTGTATAGTTTCTGTATCCAGTAGAAGACAGAAATGCTTCTACAGAAAATCGCCTCTTGCTAGTTTCAGAAGATAAATGTGAGTTAATATTTTCCAAGTACATTGTCATTCTTTTACTTCAAGATGATCATCAGGGATTATATTTTTGGCAGATCTTTACTGGGGAAAAAACAGGAAAAAAAAGGGATGTGAGTTATTCTAGGTATTCCAAAGGTCTTTCAAAAACTGTATCATTTACTGGGGTTTTTTTCAGTGTTAACAGAATGGCTGTCTTTGGCTGCAGTTAGTTGCTTAGTTCATGCATTCATTAGTTATCTTTGTTTATAAAACAGCTAAAATAAGCATTTAATATCTGCCTGTATAAATTCAGAGCAGATCAATTGACTGTGAAAGATGGACTGTGATTTAACGTGTGACAAGTGGGATAAGAATAGAACAATAATTCATTGGATTCAGCTAATATTGCATGTTCAGCTTAATCTGATGGCATGGAATGGATAAAGGTGGACACTTGGAAAAGGCTGTTTATTGCTCTTGCCTTTCAGAGTTAGAGTGAGGTTGCTTTTACCATCTCTTTGGAGAAGTCCATCTTTTCTAAGCTGGACACCAGCCATGGGTAGCTGGACTTAGGTGGGCAGAGTTCACCTCCCAATACATAGTGCTGTGAACTAAAGCAGAAGCACAACATCTGCTGGGTGAATCTTGCACTCTGTCTGTAAGCAAACTATGGAGAACTTTAAGGAATTTTGCTTGGCGGCTTTGGTGAGGGGATATTCATGCCAGGAAGTCAAACAGGGCACAGGCATGTGGCTCTGTGGGCTCTTTATCTCTCCCAGTGTGCTCCTTGGCTTGGCTGGGCATGTTTCAGGCCGTGCACTTGCTGCCCATGCTGATGTGGGCAGGGAACTGTTCCCACGAGGTGCTATGGCTGAGGCCACCCTTGGCTCAGGAAAGGAGAGTCCAGGTCTCTGTGGAGGCACCTGTGTTCATGTAACACAGATTTCCTCTTACACTGAGTTGAACTTTCCTAGCTTTAAGGTAGTTTTATTATAAAATTCTAAGAGGTGAGATTGTTTAATAAACTATATGAAAGCATTTAAAAATTTGTGTTTGTGATGATATTTTTTAATGTTTTAAAGATATTGAACAATTTGACATTCGTGTTGTTTCAGAAGAAGAACACAAAGTGGTAAGACTTGAAAAATATTGGGGTTTGGGTTTTTTTCTTTTAGTTGAAAATGTAAAAATCTGTAATTTCAGCTAACAGTTTTTGTAGTTTTGTACTTGCACAACACAAACTATAAAAAAGAAAATATTAATAATACGGCAACTTATGCAGGTGACCATAAAGCTGATTGATAAACCTGTATATTTTGTAATCTCTGAGGAAAGTTACTTATTTTATTGGCTTTTGTCTGTTAATGAATGCTTCTTTGTGTTAGAAATTGGGAGTAAACATGGTGTATATTCATTTTTAAGCATTTAAAGTATTTACAGAGTCACCTTCCTAACCTTCTAGAGACTTTGGACAGAAATCTCTTTTGTAGCTGACACCTCTTCGTTCAGTAGTTAATGTAGCTGGTTCTGAACTGGCTGTGGCATTTCCCTCCTCTGTGATGAAGAGTGATGTCTGTTTTATTTTGTTCGCTTCAAGCAGCTTAAGTGGTGAATTTCTTGCAAGCAAGGAAGTCTGAAAGAAAAGATTTGTTAGTAGGTGTACCCTGACAACTGTGCTTCCAGTCTCTTTAAACTGAGCACCCTGCACACAACAAAGGTGGACTTTGTGCTGCTAACAAGGCATGTTCCCTCCAAGCACCTTAGTATTTGTGCCACTTCTGTCATTGCTTTTCTCTTTAAAGCACAGACTGTACATACTTGTTACAGAACCTTATTTGACAGCTTCTAATGTTCTTTCTTTCCCTTTAGGTGATTCAAAAGTCAGGTCAGCTTCCAAGAGCCAAAGTTGCAGATGATCTCCTTTGGGCACAGTGGGATATGATGGAACAAAGGCTCTTCTACATTGTCCCAAAGGTGAGATGAAAGTCATTCTTACAGTTTTGTTCCTGCCTCTCTAGTGACAGTGAAGTTTTGAGTGTGTGGGATAACAAATGGGAGTTTGTTCTCATTATGGGAGTCTGTCTTGTTCCTGCCTCAAGGAAGCTAAAGCCAGACTCACCTTAGCTGCTGTTGTGCTTAGTAAATTCCAAGAAAACTGGTGGTCTTAGTGCTTTCTGTAAAAAAAAAGTGTGTTTGTTAGGTTTTTTGGCTTTAGAAAGATCTTTTATTCAGAAGTATTGGAATCTACCCCAAACTGTTGTGAATATAATGTCTCCGTTCTAGAGAATTCACATCTAGAAAGTATTTTGTATGCAGACTTACTGAGTGACCAAATGATGACACATTCTTGGCTAGAAACTCTAAAACTCTGGCTTTGGGTTTTTTGTTTTGTCTGAAGGGCTGTTTGCACTTGATGTATTCTGTGTAAATGAAAACTGATTTTTCTTAACTTTTCTTAGCCACAAAAAGAGTGAATGTTTAGGAAATAACAGGAAGTGAACTGTGATGGAGAAATGTATTCCTGGTTTTGTTTCTGAGATACCTTTTTTGAACTGACCAAAATAAGATACAGTTCTTTTTGCCATATAAGTAATGAAAAACATTTTTTTAACTTTCTTGAGTGTGTGAGACATGTATTGCTGTGCTTCAAGTGAGAGCCCACGCAATTTTAGATGATTGGCAGATAATGATCTGGGACAGGAAGGAAGCATGTCATAGTGCTATTGTGAGGGGTTATATGTGGTTTTTAAATTCTTCTTTTGTCCCCTAACTTCTGCATACCTGTTAGCAAAGTGGGTTGAGTGTGGAATGAATGTGTGTGAATAGTGTGGAGTATCCAATCACTTTTCAGTCTATATAATATGCTTCCTTAGTTACAAAACACATCTCTTTTAATTCCAGGAATCAAAGAGTACTTTAAGGTGTGTCCAGTTTTATCCTGATGAAAATTTTAATTCAATAGTAAGTTATGAGTATTTTATTATATAATGGTTTTTAGTGGGATGTAATTATGTGTTCCAGGCATAGATACAGAGATCTGTTTCAGTGTCTTTTATTGTTGAAGCTTTCTCAGAGGAAAACTGGGGGGGGGGGTTTGGG